>JAJTUV010002451.1:0-139681 GCA_021653895.1 Mastomys natalensis
GTTTTATGTGGTATAACCCTGAATCACAAAATACATAATATTTTCAAATCCTGTGATAAAAGATAGCAAAACAAGCAACTTCCCTGGGTATTTCTTGTAAATATAAAAGGCATGCCACTTTAGCAAATAAAAATAGCAATATAGCAAAATATGCACTAAAAATTTCTTACAAACATTGGGGTAAGCCTTACAGAAATGAATCTTTGGGTGATACTTGGGCCTCATTTGTCTCCAACTATCTGGGTGATTTGGTTTATACAATGTACTTTTAATTCTTATAGGTCAATGATAGTTTGCATGTAATAAACCAAACAACCTGAGCTACTGTTTATGTACTCAGATTTTTAGCTTTCCATCCACTAAATAAAAAACCTCATTATCTCTTTGAGGTGGTCTGTGAATGGTTATATAACAATTACTGTCCCATCTTTTGTAGTCTGCAGTTTCTATCATATCAAGATCAATGTATAGGAAACTTGGCAACGAGCAGTAAATTGCTTGCTAGTTTGAATGAAAGCAAAAATGAGTGTGTAAAGTTGGAAAGAACTCGTATCAGAAACCCCAGGCTGACCAATATTCAGGACTTATTTCCAAAGGGTTTCATCTGCATAATCTCCACTATCTAACCACAAACTTTAGGGGCTCATTATATTTATCACTGTTTTATCAATGGGTTAATACAGTGATCATCCAAAGTATTTCTCAAAAACAAAAGGATAAATTGGATTGGTACTCAAACCAATGGTTTAAAATATTTGTATTCTGCTACAGATACAACTAAGTGGTAGAATTTTGCCTAGAAAGCATGAGGTCCTAGGTTCAATGCCCCCATATAAAATCAAACAACAAAAACTTTAGGCTTTCTAATAATATTATTAATCAAATCTACCAAAAATTGTATTTCTCATGATAACCTACTAATGGCAACATGCACTCTCAATCTAGCTATTAGCAAATAACTTCTAGGTGTCCTAAATAGATAAATATACTCAATGCTAATTCTGGGTAAAACACAATACAATAATTGTACTGTTCTATGAGAGACACATATTTGGAAAATTCCTAAGTTAGAGACTCCAGTTGATAATTTTGTATCATCAACTATATCCTCAAAACATATGGAATACCAAGAAGCTAAATCTTTACATCCTAGCTTTGATTCTAGTCTGAGTATACTTTTTCCATTTTCTCTCAGTGAAGAGATATCCTGATGTTGACTCAGGACTCTGTAAAAAACAAAATGGAGTTTAAAGAAAAATGCAGTGTGAATAAAGGTAAGGGAGTCCTCCCCTCAGCCAGGAGACTTGTAGGCCAGTTTGCTCTTCCTGAGCTCCAGCCAGAGAAATCTAGTCCAAAGATAACAGAATCTCTTCAGACCTTGAGAGACTAATAGTTCTTTGAGAAGAAATCAAATAAGGTTCAAGTCCATCTTATTTCATAATGAGTCATAAACATCAATAGTACTACACAATTTAAAACAAATCCTGATACTGGAAGATCTCATAGATTTCATAGACAGGGAATATAGAAATAGTATTTTAGTTGTAGACTAAGGCTCTCCATAAATAAATAAAGAAGCAGAGAAGCAGCCTGTGTATTAGAAGGTACTATTTCTACTTCATCTCAAAAGCTAGAGAGTGGATTGCTGATAAATATCACTGTATATGGTAGAAAGACACTCTGACCATGGAAAACATGGTTCTCCCAAATATATACCAGCTGAGCAGAAAACACTAAAACACGTCAATATTTACAAAAAAAAACCACAAAAAACAAAAAACCTTCATGACCCTCAAATGGCACACCAACCCTTTCTAAATGGCTCACAAACTAATACATTTTCCAAAATTTCCAGACCTGCTTTTCATCACTGAAATATCTCCAATCTGGCAGTGTAAGACCAGAAGCCTAGGCAACATACAGACTTCCACTCAAAGAAATATATGCAAGCACTCAGAGGCCATACAAGCCATCTTCATGAAATATCATCTGATAAGAACTGACTTGTTTTCTAAAGGTCAATCAAAAAAAGAGTATTAGAGATAGAAATTCCCTTCTATAACTTGTACCTTAATAGAAAATCTATATTGAACCAAAGTCGTTTACAAACTGAAGCCATTAAAGACGTGTTTGGATACTACTGAGAGAACAATATTTCTCTCCCCAATGACCTAAGACATGCATTGTATATATCAATCAAGTAGCAGGTATCCTATCTTGACCTCTTACCGGCAGAATATTTCCTCAATCCTGTTGAATACATCTTGGTAACTAAAAGGTGCCATTTTCATGACTTTACAGAACAAAGAACGTCACCAAACCCAGGATAGATGAACATTTACATTTTCCAATCATTGTATCTGTATCTATCAGTTCATAAGAAACTATTCCTACCCTCAGAGAGCTAGCAATCTGTTTTAGAATCACACTGTAATTTGCAAGGTAAATATTCATGAAAAACACTCAGATAATACTTGGTGAATAAACAGGTAGATGAATGAATGAATGAATGAATGAATGAATGAATGAATAAATAAATAAATACAAGCACTCTTTTTCCAAAGTTTTTATGCAGGTTATGCAGTGCCTTTACTCCTTTTTTGGCTTTTAGAGGATTAATTTATTACATCAAAGAAACTACTCTCAGGTTCCTACATTGACAATGATGCACATTAATGGTTATGCACATCTATAATTTAGAACCAATGGTAAGAAAAATGAATTAAAATATATGCATGTGCATATGTATCTGAGAATAAACATTTGTGTCTTTCATTTGTCTTTAGTTAAACTACAAGGCATTATGTCACACTGTGATATTTTCATAGAAAGTGTATTTTGGTATCTGAAAAAAATTGTGTTGTATGTATTGATTCAGGAATTTATTAGTAGAGGCTTTGAAAGCATGAAGTTGGTGAATCTATCAGAAATTTTAAATGGAGATTCAATTAAATATAATTTTTGCTAATCTCACTACCTTTTGGTATTAAAATTATATATGTAAAAATATACCATATATGCATCATATATTGCATTATTATATATGTGATCATAAAATAAATATCTTAAATACATATATAAACAAACATATAGATGTACACATACATAGGTTTGTATCTGCTTGTGTGATTTTGCTGCATATGCTTGTGTTGTGTGAACACTGTATTCACACACATATAAATATGCACATGTGCCACTCCTAATAAACAACAAAGGGAATATAAGACCTTCTATCCCTCCTTTGACAAAGATACTCCAAAATATTCACAGACTTCTGTGAATCAGTCATTTACATAAACAAAAGACCACTTTGCATCCTGGTCCAGACTGAGCAGGAATTACTAAAACTATCCCCAATTTTAAGCAGAATTTCATCAGACTCTAACTGTAAGCAAAGCCTCTGACTCTTGGCTGTGTTTTTTTTTTAAAATCTGTTTGACTTGAGTAGACAGCATGTACATTGTAACTGTGATCCCTTTGTCCCTAAATGTCTGGGACTTAGCACAGTCAAACTGAAGCACCATCACAGCAGAAAAGGAGCATCAATGGATCTGCTTTATTAAAGTTTATCAAAGTATTTGAAAATAGATTTTTAAACTATTTTGTGATTCCTCTTGAAATAGTTGTGGAACCTCCAGCATATCACAAAACTACAGTTGGAAATGCCTTCCCCAAATACACCTCTAAAATATACTAGTTTGGGACTTGTGTCCCTTAGGGAGAACCCTAAGCCTGAATTAAACTAGTTAAGATCTCAAAAGCAGAAAGGCAGAGAGTCTAACACAGATTTATTCAATTTTTAATTCCCTCTTCTAAACTTTCAAGCAATTATTCCTTAGTATAGAAAAAGAAAACTTGTGTATTACAATTCACTCATTCCTTCATGTAACAGCAGTATGAAAAAGCAGAAACTAGGATATAACTATTTGGCTACATATTAACTATCATGCATTACATAGCTGTACTTTTCTGCGAAAAAAAAAAAAAAACAATATTTCAGCCAGTATGTCAAATTAGGGAAAATATACCCTCTGAGAGGCAAGGGTTTAGCTCAGAAGACCCCCTAAAGTCCCATTTAATCCCACAAGAGCACTATATATAAATTAGCATAACTTTTGTGCCTATAGAAAAAAATTACTTTAATATTTTACATTTTTTAAATTTATGTGCATGAATGTGTGCCTTTATGAACGTATGTGCACCACATATATGGAGTTACCCACAGAGGCCAGAAAAGGGCATCAGAACTCCTGCAACTAAAGTTACTAAAAATTGTCAGCTATCATAGGGTTTCCTCTGAAGAAGGAACAAGTATTTTTAACTGATGAACTGTCTCTACAGCCTCAGTTCTTGAGTCTTAAAACACCTGATAGTTTGGCCACATTCAAATATTGTTTTCATGACATACTATTTATTAAAAATAATTGACAATTATTGAGCATGTCAAAAAGTAATGTTACCAATTATATCAAAACTTTCTAATTTCCAGATAATACATTTTCAACAAATGAAATCAGCTCCAGTGTTAGTTTGCTGATGCTACTACTGCCAATGATATCACAACAGGTTTTCTAGCATGGAAAAAAGGTTAGTAAGGATCAAACATGTACAAGAGATGTCTTTTACATACAACAACCATGCATCACTCAAGTTCTCCATGAATTAAACACTTTAAAACATTAACAACGAAGTATAGTGATAATAATGTCAACACTCAAAGGCAAAGGCAGGAGGTGCACCCCAAGTTCAAGGCAAGCTAAATATACATTGTGAGTTCCAAGCCACTGCTTCAAAGAGACTGTATAAACATATATATGTATAGAGAGATAATATATATTTTTAAGAGAAACTATATACACATATGTGTGTATATATAAAGAGATAAAGTGAGAGAGACAACAGCAGAAAATATGTTTATAAGTTACCTTAAATTTCTTTGAACTATTTGTGTATATGAAGTATTTTAAATGCTGACATGTGAGTTTTAAACCATGGTGTTAGATTTCTTGACTCCTGTTCAAATGTTTAGAATGAAACTCATGGAAAAACATTTTTTTAATTTAATTTAGTATATGTTTGCAGTGAAAGAGACCAAATCTAGGACCGTAGCCATGTTAGGTAGGTAAGCATTAAGCTATATTTTCAGACCCAGAACTTTTTCATTTTAAATTATCTTGTTAAAGATTCATTTAATGCTTGTGTGCATGTGCCTGCATGTACATGTGCATGACCATGTATATGGATACCATGAGACCAAAAGAGGGCATCAGATTCTCTGGAGCTGGAGTTACAAGTAATTGTAAGACACCTAATATGGGTACTGGGGACCAACTCAAATTCCTTGTGTCATCTTTTCCAGTCCTTTAAATTACTTTTTTGGCTTTTTTAGACTTTTTGGGTCATTTTACTTCATGTGCATGAATTTTGCCTACATGTGTGTATGTATGTATGTATGTATGTATGTATGTATGTATGTACATCATGGGTGTTCCTAGCATCTATGGAGGTCAAAAGAAAGCATCATATTCCCAGAAACTGGAGTTACAGATGGTTGTGAGCCACCTAGTTGCTGAAAACCAAACTTGAGGCTCTACAAAAGCAACAAGCTATACTTTTTGAAAGCTAGCCATATATATTCTGAGGCTCTTGAAAGATTATAATAAAAATAATGAAATCCTTCCTCAGAGAAATCACTATGCTTACATAGCATCTTCCAAGCTGACAGAGATGAAGAAGCTCCTGTGTGTGAAGCCTGAATGCATTATCACATAGCTGCCTATTGTATGGCTGAATTGCATTGTGTGTGGTCATTTCCTATTCATAAGTTCATGCTATGCAATTATTCACTTTTGAAGTTTGAAATTTGTGTCATACAGAAAGCTCTTTACTGATTATTTAACTACACTAACCCCACTATGTCAAAATTTTAGTAAGTCATAATTTCACAAAGCAGTTCATTATTTTGTGACTGAAGCAAGCGTGAATAGGTCTAATGAGACTCTTAAAATCTTCCTATAAGTAAAATATTTGAGTATATCATTGCAGCATCCACTCAGAAAGTTATAGTCAGTTGTTTTTTTCTTTATACCTGTGTTTCATAACATGTAAATAATTATTACAAAAACATTTCCAAATAAAATAGAATAAGATCCATATATATGTATTATGAACCAATTAACACATTTCTTTCTCATTTATACACATCCAAGAAGAACTTGAGAGTGTCTCATTTTTCTAAATTATCTATACATTTCTCCTAGTTATTTCAACTTTTCTTCACAGCTTTGAGACTATCTAAGCCACCTTTGGGTTTTTTTCCACATGTTTTCCATAGGACCACACCCTTCATGTACTTCTGAGGTTTGAAGCAACACAAGAACCTTGCATATTGCATTCCACCTATAAAGGACCTACACCCCTGTTCATTCTTGGGGACATATCAGGATTCTACCAAACATGTCTGACCAATGTCCTGCTTTGCCTTCTGCCTAGTGCTTGATTCCCTTTCCCACTCCCATATTTCCTGGGAAGCAGCTGGTCTTCAAATTCCAGTTTGATCAAGTAGAGCCCTTTGCTTGGTTCCTACCAATAAATTGTCCTATTAACCTTTTCTCAACCTAGATAAATCCTCCATTTCCACAATCAACCCTACTGTAACACTTATAGGACTAAACAGCTTGGCCACACAAAGGTCTGATGATATAATAAGACCTGGCCCTCACTGTGGGTACTTGGAAATCACTCTACTTTTTTCTCAAATGTTTCTCTAATACTTTACCATTTGGCCTACAGAGAAACTGTTTATAGCACATAGTGTTTTCAGTAAATAGAGGCAGATGATGCTGTGTTAATCTGAGGCTTCCTGGATACTTTTAAGGCTGATAAGATCAACTTTTCATCTCTCATGTAAGCATCTGATATCCAGAGTTACTGAAGGATTCGACCACTGGAAGTAGCCAAAACACAGTTTGGGTTCTATGCACAAAGAGCTAACTGGATGCTATGTAAGCTGTGAGAAAAAGCATATCTAACCCTCACCCTTAGAGTTGCTCACCTCATCCACATAGATGTGTCATTTGGATAGAACTTTCATAACAGAGGATTATGAACTGGTAGTTGTAAATACAGAAACATCATCTCTGCTCATCATATGTAGCCAGAGGCTCAAGATCAATGGGTCTACAAAACTGATCCTATTTGAAGGTTAAAAAAGAGAATTTGATCTATGTCTTTCCTACCTTCCGATTAATGTTATCAATCTGTGATATTCCTGATTTGTAGAAGCATCTTCCAGTTCTGTTTTCATATACATGTAGCGTTTTCCTTATGTGTCTATTTCCAAATACCATCTGTAGACTGAACAAAAATTAATGATCTATCCTACTCCAGTACGACCTCATCTCAAGTAATTATATCTATAACAACCTGATTTCTACATAAAGTCATCTTGTGAATTATTGGGGCTTATATTTCAATACATGAATTTTGAAGGGATGTCATTGAGTTCACAATACCACCGATGAATCTAAAGTTATCTGAGAAAGCCTGGAATACAGTAGCTGATACTCAATCTATATCTTAACAAGGACTGCATCATCAACCAAATAGCACACATGGAGTGACCACTCTGGCCACATATGTGGCAGAGAATGGCCTTATTGGACATCAGTGGGAGAAGCGGCCTTTGGACCTGAGGGGGTTTGATGCCCCAGTGTAGGAGAATGTCAGGGCTGGAAGGTGGGGTGGGTGAATGGGTAAGAGAGCACCCTCATAGAGGCAGGGGGGAGGGGAGATGGATTGGGTGGGTTCCAGAGGGGAGACTTGGAAAGGGGATAACATTTGAAATGTAAATGAAGAAAATATCTAATAAAAGGAAAAAATAAATGAATACATTGATAAGTAATGTTTCTGAAGAAGTAATTTTTGAGGGGTGATGTGATTTTCATGGAACACTATTGGAAAGAGAAGTTGATGCAGCAGACAGTGCCCTGAGGTTTCTTGATTGAAGCCCTCCTTGCTGTCTGATTATAGCAGTAAACTTTGAATTTGACATTGAAATTCTATAAATAGCATGTAATCTTATCCTTCAAAATGTCACATGTACTTTTTAAAAAGATTTTAGTGTCATATAGGAGTCCCTGAGTAATTTGATTTATAGGAAAGGAAGTCTAAAGAGAATTAACTATATTATAATTAACTATATATTCAAATGGCAGAGTAAATTTTACTACACAATAACATGTCACAGTTGGCAAAGGTTGGAAATCACAATTTTAGACTGAGGGATAAACCTCCTGCCTGGATCAATGCTCAGACACATCAGGAATCTCACAAAGGACCTGGGAATATAAGATCTGAGAATAGTATCCTGCAAGCACTGAGGCTCCTTGGTGCCAGAGCTTGAGATATCATTCAGCCTCTTGGACTCAACCTCTCTCATGAAAAGCAAAGTCATAACACAACAGGGAAGCTCTGAGGTGAACACAGCCAGAGAAAAGGACACTGGCAACTACATGAACCATGTAATAGGAAAAATATAACAGTTTTACTGTCACTGTTGCAAGGCAAACATGGTTGTGATGGGCTTTCATTGCTTTTTAAACACAAAAATATCAACCAACCAGATCCACAGAGTTTCCAGGGACTAAACCACCAACCAAAGAGTACACAAGGAAGGTCCCATGCCTCTAGTCACATATGTAGCAGAGGATGGCCTTGTCAGACATCAATGGAAGGAGAGGCCCTTGATCCTGTGAAGGCTTAATGCCCCAGTGTAGGGGAATTCAAGAGTGTGGAGGTGGGAGTGGGTGAGTGGGTGGGGAACACCCTCATAGAAGCAGGGGAGGGGAAAGGGATAGGGGGTTGAGGAGGGAACCAGGAACAGGGATAGTATTTGAAATGTAAATAAAGAAAATATCTAATAAAATAAAAAATAAAACTTAAGCAAGGCAAGAAAATTCTAGATGTGCACTGAAAGTATGGTGCTGTTTTTCCTCAGTTCTAAAACACTTAGTTTTATAAGCTTATATTTCAGGATTCCTGTATATTTTCTGGAGACACTTGGTGTAGTAGCTAGGAATAGTGAATGCATATAGAATCTATATATACAGACATGGACAGAGATGTAAATAGAGATGTTAATGGCTATGTGAACACATATGTGTATGAGGGTGCATGTATAGACTAATTAAAACTATTTTGTTGATAACTTCAATTGCTATTGAAATATAGCTTTGAAGATTGTGAAGCATGTTATTGAGGCTGTTTTTGAGAGCACCTGACAAAATGTATGTGCAAACACACTTCTATATGGCTTCCACTAATAAAATGTATGCATATGTCTATATCTATGTGTGTTTGTGTGTATATGCTTTCAAAGCAGCTGCAGAGACCACATAAGCTTATAAGTTAACTAGAAGCCATTAGTTTGAAATCCTTTCCTGCAACTAATAAAAAATGAAAGAAATGGTATTTGCTAACCAAAATATGAAGATAAAAACAAAAGCTAATATGTGACAGTACATCCATGAAAATAGGTAGTATTACATGCCACCTGTGCTTGTCTATATGGAGACATGATTGTTTCCTGCTGACCCTGCAGACATCTTGGGTTCCTTCCTAGCACCATCAGGCAGTCAGTACTGCTCTAGTCTCAACTTGTAATTTCTTTTCACATGATCAGAGTCATCCTACAGCAGAAAAAAATGATGAGGGCAAGTACCTCTTCAGTGCCCAGACTTAGTCTTCCTCTGCCATTTCCTCTTTAGTGGAGACTCATCCTCTTACACAATGTTAAAAGAAAGGGATTTGGGTTGCTTTTTCCCAAGTGGAGGTTGGAGACAGAGAAAAGTTGTTATCCCTCTTAGGAGTGTGTGAACTTTGAAAGAAAATCAGCAAGGAAAATCCTGGAACACCAGGAAAGTCCTTTTACAAGTCTCTTCTTTTCATTTCCACACAGCTATGTCACTATGTTCTCTTCAGTAAAATTAAAAATGGAATGTGTGGTACTAAATTCTAGAAACACTGGACACATAAAGGGGTGATCATTTTTTTTATTGTGAGCACCTAGAAGAGAGAGAATTCATTTTTATTCCCCTTTCTCTTCCTTTCCTATTCCCCTTCCTCTTTGCTTCATGGGGCACTCTCACTCAGCTTTAGGTGACTTAGACTCCCTATGGACTACTATCATCATACTTTAAACAGCCTTTAAAGAATAGGGTTCATCTACTAGAGAAATGCTAATAAAATTCAGTGCATTTTACCCACACACACACACACACACACACACACACACACACGCATGAACGCACCCATGCACCCATGCACAGCATGAAAGTACAAAGAGGACATTGGGAAGAAGGGTTTCAGAAGGTGGAGGAAGGGGATGAGAGAAAAACATAAGATGAAACTACTGAAATTAATTATATAAATGTATGTATTCTAAGATTCCCCTCTGCCCAGCAAAGGAAAACGGCCTTTTCCACCTGTTCTTCTCACATGATGTAGTTTCAATCACCTATGGAAGCTGTATCTTCATTTACATCAACCATTCGACAAAGGAATCAGTGACTATCAATAAAGGTGTTGCAGTTCTGATGACATCAATTGCTCCCATATTGAACCCATTCTTTTATACTCTGAGAAATAAGCAAGTTAGACAAGCCATGAGTGATTCCTTAAAAAAAATTGGTAAGATCTCAATGAAGAAAGAGAATGTGCTTGTTTGAAGGCTCTATAGAATTCTTGTATAAGTATATCTGACCCTTGGTATTTTGCTTGTTTGTTTCTTTTCATTTTATTCTGTTTGAATGCTTTTTAAATTTTTTTGATTTGCTGAAAATAAAAATTAAAATAAATAAATAAATAAATAAATAAATAAAAATAAAAATTATATAAATGCATATGTAGTGGTTTGTAAATGGTTGGCCCAGGAGTGGCACTATTAAAGAGTGTGGTCTGTTGGAGCAGGTGTGGCCTTGTTCAATAGGTGTGTCATTGTAGGTGTGGGCTTTAAGACCCTCATCCTAGCTGCCTGGAAGCCAGTATTCTGCTAGCAGCCTTCAGATGAAGATGTAGAACTCTCAAGTTCCTCTGGCACCATGCCTGCCTGGATGCTGCCATGTTCCTGCCTTGATGATAATGGACTAAACCTCTGAACTTGTAAGCTAGCCCCAATTAAATGTTCTTCTTTATAAGAGTTGCCTTGGTGCTGGTGTCTGTGTACAGCAATAAAACACTAACTTAGACAGTATAGAACTGTCAATAATTTTTTAAAAGAATAAAAGTCATTTTAACCTAGGTACTTAGTACAGCTCAAACTTAGAGAAATGCATGCTACCAAAAACTGTTGGAATGTCTGATTCCTTGTAGGGCAGATGCAAAGCCTAGTGCAGCAATTTTTAAGTCAAAAGGCAAAACTACAAACTCTTCTTAACTGACAAATAACCATTCTCCCTTGGACAAGTCCTTTGATTGTGGCAGATCATGTTGTTTCTTCAATAAAATTTTGATTTGAAATCTATACCCCTAGATCCTTGTCTCTGTCATTTAGCTGGTTAAGCAGACTGGGGTTGCTGGTAACTAAGTATACAAGTGTTTATATAAATGCAAAGATAGAAAGAGAGATAGAAGAGACAGAAAAAGAAAGCTTAAATTCATGATTATAATCTCCACAAATCAGATAAGGGAGACAATATCAGGATTTACTGGTTTCAATTGTTTTGATGTATCAGATAACTTCACATATAAAATTATATTTAATTTTCAATTTCAAAGTATCAATATGAACATGTTTATCTAATAATGTAATCACAACAAATATAAAATTTTAATGAACTTCAGTACTTCTCAAGTACATTATAAACTTAAATTTTTATTTAACTGATGATTCTTAAAATACCAGTTAGTAAGACTTTTTGATTAATTCTTCTAATCTGACTTCTATACATTGAGTGTATACTTGGACATGCACACTGAGTGTGAGTGAAAGCAACTGAACATTTAGGGAAACAGACAAAATGTGCTTACATTTCACTAATTTTAATTAGACTTTAATGTACTTTCTAAATTTTGGCTGGGCATGCATGAAAACATAACATAGTTAAATTCCATGTCTGGTTTACAAACAGCAGCATAAAATTCATAATTATCTCCAGGTTTTCACTAGCTTGTGATTACGTATCTAGAAAAGAACCATGATGATTCACTAGATCAGATTCCCCCCCCTCTCTCTTTCTCTTCCTCTCTCTCTCTATCTGTCATCTCAATTTGTTCATGTGGACACATGCGTGTGCACGCACACACACACTTTCTTCAACTTCACATCTTGTTTTCAAACCCAAAGTTTCAAATGATCTTTATTTCTCCTAAATTATATAGAGGACAGACCGAATTTCATCAGGTGGATCCAGTCCAACCTAGTCTGATTTAGACAGGCATAGATTGATCCTGAAAGGCAGAGTCAGACCTGAGAGAAGTACCCAAACACTGGAACATCAAAAGGAAAACTCACCAAGCACTTTTGTTCTAATGTTGACTGAAATGAAAAACTAATGGGCTGGAACTGCCTTCTGGGTAGAGCTGAAGTGGTACTTTTCAAAACACACCTACACATAGCCTTCTCCGTGTCACACTGTGATGTGTAGAGTATTACCCTGAAATACTTGAGCAGTTAACTCAATGGTTTAATACTTGTAACTTAGCAGCACTGTGTTGCAATGACCTGAGACAACCTCTCCCAGAGGAATGAAACTTATATGGTGTTGTAGGGGCGAGATAATAAATACATTTTCATCTTGGGTAGAAAAGACAGGCTGTGCATTACAATGCCAATATATAACTTGCCATGAATCTTTAGGGAATCCCATAATTGTTGTCATTTTAGTGGCTGATGTGACTCAACAGCATTTATAAAGATAGAATTTTTTCTGTAACTCTTGATAGGAATATTAACATGTCCAGAATTTTACAAAATGTTATCTAAATAAATGTTACTTGGAATTTGAAGTCCTTTTGTACTTATAAATAAAGTTTTTGGTATTATCTTGTTTCCTGTACTCTGAATAAGTTCCCTTTGGTAAATTATCATCATTGACTTTACAAAAGTAGTATCAAACACATGCCAACATGGAACACTAATAACTTCAGAAGATTTAATACATTTGAATTTCACTGAAGTGTAAATAAAACATTCCCAAGACACATTGTGCCCATTAAAAATACAGACTTGCCTTCTCCTTTCTCATCCTGACTAGCCTCTATCTCCTTCCATTGGATTGAATTTGAAAGAATTCATCTTAAGAACAAAACAAAGAAGTTTGGGAAGCAATGTGACCTGATCTTTTTAGCCCTTGCTTTCTCACAAGCTGACCATTTTGACACCATTGTTTAAACTGCCGGAATAACAGTACACCCAAAGCCCAACATGTGATTCAAGATAATATAAATTTGGTTAATATTAACCCAGGACATTTCTTTTTTCTTTTCTTTTTTTTCTCTTTTTCTTTTTTCATTTTTCATTTATTTTGTCAAAGTATAAGGTAATAAAAATCACTGAAATTTCAGTTTTTTTAGATGTTGTTAATACTATGTCAACATTTGAGACATCACAGTATTTAAGAAATAGTTTAAAATTAAATAAACAAAACGCTACTTGAGATGTTTGGAGCTGCATTAGCCACAGACATTATCAAGAACACTGGAATTCTGACAAACTTCATCATGATTATATGTATATAGGTGCAAAGATTTATAAGAATATACTTTAACAGCTCATTAAACCTATTTTTCTGCTGTTTTGTATTTGTTAGTGATGATTAACTGCTGTCTACTGCAGTAAGAAGCATCTCTGATGAAGGATGGCACTGTCTTACTTTATGGGTATAAATGTAGTGATTTAGAAGGCATTTTGACAGTGTGACCATTTAACAAATCAATATTTATAGGTTCTTCTTTGAGGCTTAAGACCTCCCCAGACATAAGCTTTGACCTGGTTTTCAGAACCAGATATGAATTCCTTCAATTGGAAGGGTCTTCAACCAAAAACAGTTCACATAATAGTCATGTCAGTATTGTACTACAGGAACTATTGTGTTTGAGATTTCTCTATCATTATTATGATTTTATATATTTGCCTTTGCCTACTCCAAACTGAATATGAGCTAAATGAAGGCATGGGTTTTTTTATTTGTTTTTTATTTATTTTTTTTCCACTGATGTACCATGGATGTGTGTATAAATAGTCATTGATACAAGCAAACAAAAAGTGTTGGCCAGTGACTTTTTCAGTTTTACTATAAAATAAAAACAAAGCAAAAAGTTTTCTTGGTAGCTGTATCAAGAGAACAAGAAAGCATTTGTGCTCCGGGTTGGGTGTGTTTAAGAGAAAAATAATGAGGTGAAAATAGGAATGAATCACTATCACCATGAGCATTATTCAAGTTGTAAAACTTAATCTCAAATAGGAAGGAACTGAAAACAAAGTAAGCAACCCAGAAACAATAACTAGACATCAAATGTAAGCAACCAGATCAAGAAATTTCTCCACTAAAACATAGCAGTTAAATACTTCAGTGCCATTGTATACCCCATAGGTATAAACTGCATGATGGCAAACAAGACTGTCAAGATAATTAGGTCAAGCATAGCAGATAATTATTCCATTGCCTATGTTCAATTTAAATAAATTAAAACCAAAAAGATACTGACCTCCTCTTATGATTTCTTTGGCCTTGTAAACTGTTTCCCTGGCACAAACTAATGATTAATAAATGCAAGGAGTTACAACAATATGTAGTCCTCATTTCAGGGAAAAATGTATCTATTTCTTAGTTATGAGGTTGTATTGCAGTACTATGACTAGCATGCACATAATAAAAAAACTGACCATGATGATTTGGCACTTTGAAATTTGACATGTTACTTTATACCTACATTATTAAATAAATATATAAATAAATCAAAATAGCATGTAAAAAGGGGAACTATCCAGGAGATTCAGGAGATTTTTTTTAATAAAAGAGATGTTTTTGGAGACTAAAATACATAGACTACATAAAATACATAGAATATATCAGAAATTATAACTGCCACAAAAATCAAGATAACCCAAAAATTCCTAGAGAAGAGGAATGTGGGGGAAGATATTGGTTCATATGTTAGATCAAGTCCAGAGCAAATGTAGTACAAACTCAAAAGCTCAAAACAAAAGATTAAAGTGGATAACTAGCTCCCCTGCTTCTGTTTCCATAGTTCAAAGCATTGTCACCAAACAAACTTCTAAAGTGCTGGCCAAGTGCAGGCCAAGCCTAAGAAAGGCTTTCTGGTCCTCCAACTTTGCACAGCCCATTTAAGTGATTATGCATCTATATAATCATAAGGACAATGCCTCACATGTGACTTCTTTATGACATATCTGTTAGAGTTAAAGGATCAGACTGAAGATACAGAAAACAGAAAAAGTCCCAGAACTAGTAAGAATAGGTACCATATACAATCTCTTACATCAATGAATCTATGATGTATGAGAGTGGGTTTGTAATTACTAATGGATTCAGCAGGATGGCATTTTCCTTCATAATAATATATCTTATGAAAAGTTAACTGTACTACTATCCTAAAAGCAGGAAAGGCTCATAATGATATTTTTTTAAAAAATAAAATACAACAAAATTACGTGTGTGTCAGCAAAAGAGAACATAACACAAATCAGAAGGAACAATAACAAAAATTATGAATAGTAGGATCTGTTTGAATACTTCATGGCTGGGAAAGGCTCCTCTTCACTACTATAGGGAATGACTGATAAAAGGATAGTAAAATTCTCAAGCCATGGTCTCCTCTCCACCACTGTACTTCTTATAACTAAAGGTAATGAATAAGAACTATTTGATTTTGCTATAAATTTTGTCTAATTTTTGTTCTCATTTGGTTTTTTATAATTTTTTGGTTTGTATTTTATATTTATTTTTATTGGTTATTTTATTTATTTACATTTCAAATATTGTCCTCCTTCTTGGTCTCCCCTCCACAAACCTCCATCCCATCCCCCCTTTGCCTCTAAGAGGGTGCTCCCCCACCCACCCACCCACCCACTCCCGCCTCACTGCTGTAGCATCCCCCTTTGCTGGGGCATCGAGCCTCCATAGGACCAAGGGGCCTCCCCTTACACTGATGCCAGATAAGGCAATCCTCTGCTCTATATTGAGCTGGAGCCATAGATCCATCCATGTATACTCTTTGGTTGGTGGTTTAGTCCCTGGGAGCTCTGGAGGAGGGATCCAGTTAGTTGATATTAGTTTTCTTCCTATGGGATTGCAATCCCCTTCAGATCCTTTCAGTCCTTCCTCTAACTCTTCCATTGGGGTACTTGGACTCAGTCTGATGGTTGGCTGTGAGTATCTCCATCTGTATTAGTCAGATGCTGGCAGAGCCTCTCAGAGGATAGCTATACCAGGCTCCTGTCTGCCAGAACTTCTTGGAATCAGCAATAGTGTCTGGGTTTGGTGTTTGCAGATGGGATGGATCCCAAGGTGGGATGGTCTCTAGATGGCCTTTCCTTAAGTCTCTGCTCCAGTTTTTGTCCCTGAATTTCCATTAGACAGGAAAAATTTTGGGGTTAAAATTTTTGAGATGGGTGGGTAGCCCCATCTCTCAACTGGGGGCCATACCTATCTACTAGAGGTGGTCTCTACAGGTTCTATCTCTCCACTGTTGGGTATTTCAGCTAATGTCATCCCCACTGGGTCCCAGAAATCTCTCACTTCCCTGGCATCTGGGACGTTTTAGTGCCCCCCCACTCCTCACCGCCCACTGCTACATATTTCTATTCATTTTCCTGACCCTCTAGACTTATCTCCTGTCTGGTCCTGCCACCCTTTTATTGCCTCCCCTTCCTCTCTCCCTCCCAAGTCCCTCCCACCCTCTACCTCCCATGATTATTTTGTTCCATCTTCTAAGTAAGATTGAAGCATCCACACTTTAGTCTTCCTTCTTGTTAAGCTTAATATGGTCTGTGAGTTGTATCGTGGGTATTCTGAGCTTTTGGGCTAAAATTCACTTCTCAGTGAGTACATACCGTATGTGTCCTTTTGGGTCTTAATTACCTCACTCAGGATGATAATTTCTAGTTCCATCAATTTGTTTGAAAATTTTATGAAGTCATTGTTTTTAACAGCTGAGCAGTACTCTATTGTATAAATGTACCACATTTTCTGTATCCATTCTTCCATTGAAGAACATCTGGGTTGTTTCCAGCTTCTGACCTTTATAAATAAGGCTGCTATGAACACAGTGGAGCATGTATCCTTGTTAATATGGTGGAGCATCGTTTGGGTATATGACCAAAAGTGGTATAGCTGGGCTTTAAGATAGAACTATTTCCAAGTTTCTGAGGAACCACCAGTTTGTTGTCTAAAGTGGTTGCAATCCCACCAGCACCTGCTGTCACCTGAGTTTTTTATCTTAGTTGTTCTGATTGGTATGAGATGGAATCTCAGGGTCATTTTGATTTGCATTTTCCTGATGACTAAGGATGTTGAACATTTCTTTAGGTGCTTCTCAACCATTCGATATTCCTCGGTTGAGAATTCTTTGTTTAGCTCTATACCCCATTTTTAATATAGTTATTTATTTCTCTGGAGTCTAACTTCTTGAATTCTTTATACATTTTAGATATAAGCCTGCTATTGAATGTAGGGTTGGTAAAGATCTTCTCACAGTCTTTTGGTTGCTGTTTTGTCCTATTGACAGTGTCCTTTGCCTTACATAAGTTTTTCAACATTATGAGGTCCCATTTGTCAATTGTTGATCTTAGAGCATAAGCCATTGGTGTTCTGTTCAGGAAATTTTCCCCTGTGCCCATGGGTTTGAGGTTCTTTCCCACTTTCTCTTCTATTAGTTTCAGTGTATCTGGTTTTATGCGAAGATACTTTATCCACTTGAACTTGAGCTTTGTACAAGAAAATAAGAATGGATCAATTTGCAGTTTTGTGCTGCATATGTAGCAGGGGCCACGGAACAGTTCATGTATGCTTCTTGGTTGGTGACTCCATCCCTGGGAGCTCTGGGGTTTCTGGTTAGTTGATACTGTTGTTCTTTTCTTGTGGGGTTGCAATCTTCTTCATCTCCTTAAGTCCTTTCCCTAACTTTTCCATAGCGGTCCCCTAGCTCAATCCAATGATTGGCTCTAAATATCTACATCTGTCTCAGTCGGGTGCTAGTAGAGGCTCTCAGAGAACAGCCATGCCAGGCTTCTGTCTACAAGCACAACAGAGTATCAGCAAGAGTGTCAGGTTTGATGCCTGAGCATGGGATGGATCTTAAGTTGGGGTAGATGTAACTAGAAAATATCATCCTGAGTGAGGTAACCCAGATCCAAAAGTACATACATGGTATGTACTCACTGATAAGTGGATATTAGCCAAAATGTTCAGAATACCCATAATGCAACTCACAGACCATATGAAGCTTAACAAGAAGGAAGACCAAAGAGTGGATGTTTCAAGTGAATGTTCCCACTTAGAAGGAGAAACAAAATAACAGGAGGCAGAGGAGGGAAGGATTTGGGTAGGAGAGGAAAGGAAGAGGCAAAAGGAGGGCAGGATCAGGTATGGGGGGAGAAAAGAGAGAAGCCCAGAGGGCTAGGAGAATAAATAGAAATACGCAGCAGTGTGGGGTGGGGATCCTGGGGAATCACTAGAAAGTCCAAAACAACAGGGATCTGAGAGGTTCCCAGGACCCAATGGGGATGACATTAGCCAAAATGTGCAACAGTGGGAGGATGGAACCTGAAGAGACCACCTCCAGTAGATAGACATTGCCCCCAGTTGAGGGATGGGGCTACTCATCCATCTCAAAATTTTTGAGCCAGAATTGTTCCCGTCTAAAGGAAATGCAGGGATAAAAATGGAACAGAGACTGAAGGAAAAGCCATCGAGAGACTACCCCAACTTGGGATTCCCTCAACTTATAACAAAGCTTTCTATGTTCCTATGTAAGTCCACATCCTCCACTTTGTACATGATCACATTCTAATTGTCCTACTCAAGAATACAGCTGCATCTCTTGTCCTTTCTTGTCTTCTCTTCTCCTCTACTATCTTCTACTTGCCTTGCCTTTCTTCTCCTCTCTACTCTTCTTCTTCCTCCTCCTCATCATTCTACTTCTCTCTCTTATCATTTTCTTCTCTAAAACACCATGATGATTTACCAATAAACCATGCTGTAATATCTCAAAATGTTAAAACTGGGTAAAAATAAAGTATCCTACACCTTCTAACCAACTCTCCAATTCCTTCCTCTGAAAAATCATGGAGTTGGCTTTGTCTAGCTTCCTTGAGAGGCATGCATCATATGCTTTTCAGGTTAGAGTTCATGGTTCCTAGGGCACTGTGCCCCTTTCAGTTCCTGAGAAACTGAGGAACTCCCTCAGACAGTGAAAGCATTCAGACAAACTTTGTATCTCTGCATCCCCTAGAAGTCAGAGAATCATATAAAAGTTTGACAGGACCATTATTCTTGGACATTAATCTTGTATTCCCTGTATACTTGTATAGTCACTGTATTCTAGCAACTACCACTAAATTCTTCCTGATACTCACCATTGTTTCTTGTTTTGGTAAGGTTGTAAAAAGTCTGATTGCTTGCAATAAATTTGTCACAGTCTCATTTTTGCTGTGTCTGCTCTGACCTGTGCCTAAGAGATGGTATTCCCTCTGAACATAATCCCCTCCCTTTTGTTTGTTTGTTTGTTTAATTATTTGAATTGAAGGTTTCAATTGCACTGAACCCAGCTATGCCTTTGATCAAATGTGACCTTCCTGACCAGGCATTCCTGATCATTCTACACAAAACTCCTATCCTCCTTTTTCTGTCTTACTGCTCTTTAAAGCTCCAGCCACCATGGTATCCCATGAAATTTCCTCACAGCCTCGCCTCCTGTCACCCCTATAATTGCAATGGTTCTATGATATAAGGTTATCTATTTTTATTCTCTGTTGTTTTCCTAGAATCTAAAATAGTAAATATGCAAATGTGCCTTAAGTACATGGAGAATGAGTGCATGCACAGAGAAGGAAGAATTGGTTCATGGTGATTTATGAGCAATGAGGCTTTGGAATCAAAGGAGGTGAACATCAACTATGCATGCTAAGGTAGGTCAGACAAAACTCTCTGCAACTCGGCTTCCTTGCCTGCTTGATATGAATAAAAAGCATAATGTAAAATTATTAAAATAATTCTACAGTGTTCCTTAGAACACAGCAAACTGCCAACAAATGTAGACACTTTATTCTAAGTCAAAAGATACTGAGCACTTTTAAGAATTGCATCCCCAGTTGAAGAATGGGGTCACCCACCCACCTCAAAAATATTAATCCAGAATTCCTCCTGTCAAAAAGAAATGCAGGGACAAAGAGTAGACCAGATACTGAAGGAAAGGTCATCCAGAGACTGCCCCACCTAGGGATCCATCTCACCTGCTGACACTAAACCCAGACACTATATGCCAAGAAGTGCTTAAAGACAGGAGCCCAGTATAGCTGTCCCCTGAGAGAAGAAGAGGATCAATGGCAGACAACAGAGTCAGAGGCACCCTATATCCAATTTGTAAAGGTATTAAAAGATAAAAAATTTTAAGGTTTTTGTGCTAACGCTTCCAGAATTATCCTATGACACTAGAGCCTAAGGATCCTAGTCTATTCAGAAGCTAAAAAATACTTTGTAAAGGTAAAGTGTGAACAAACAATTGGCTGTCCATCTCCCCAAGAAAGCCACATATTTGAAACAGAAGAAATATCATTTCTTCCCAAGATGCCATCATCTATGGATATTTTAAATGTACCTTAAATCTACATAGGATTTGTGATTACCATAGTTCTCACTGAATCTGTGTATGTAAGATAAAATATTAATGCAAATTTAAAAATACAAAATACTGTGTTTCCCTTCTGACATGTTTGTAAAGCTGAGAGAAAATTGCATTTCTCAGCATATAAAACTTCAGTCCATGATTCTTCTGAAAGAAACTTTACCAACAATTTCTTTGTATTCAATATCAGTGCATCATATCTTCAAATGTATTATCTACAAAAGATGACTAACTCATAGCAGACCTGTCTTCTCTCCAGGGCTGGTTGAAACATTGCCATCCTTCCTGATGAGTCTATGTGTTTCAGTCATTAATAACTAGTTGTACTTGTACATTTTCTAATATTTATAAAAGAACCCCATGCAAAGCATGCAAGTTAGATTGTTTGATGCCACATACATATTTTAAGTCATCAGTGAAGAGCCATGATAAATGATGTCTCTCAAAGAAAAGATTCAATCATGACCAAACCAGAAATGAAACCAGCTGTTTGCCTGTCAGTTCCTCAACCTAACTATCCTTTGATCCTTCTAGTTAACTAATGAAAGTCAACTGAAGACAGACCAAAACATAGAACCCTTCTGAAGATATTTCTACCAGTGATATTTCTAGAAACATTACAAATTCTAGGTGTTAAACTATGTAAAATTTGGGAACTAGATTACCATACTGCGCTAAGTAAATCTTGGGATCTCCAACTGCCACCCACAAGCCATATGAAACTTCCAAAATTGAAGAATCTTTGGAACACATGCATACATACATATATATGAGAATATATATATATATATATATATATATATATATATATATATGAAATAAATTTTTTCTTTCTATCTTAACCCGACATGGCTGTCACATATGTGGGATGTTTACTGTTTGAAAACATGTCAGATGTCCCTGATTTATAACTGGAAAGTCAGTTTGCGTCTGTGAGAATGAGTCATGGGTTGGTAAACGAGGTAGGAAGGGGATCTTTATTCCAAACAAAAAGAAGCTGGTCCATGAAGGAGTTCAGCCTAATATCAACTCTTCATCTGAAGATTAAATATGTGTTAAAGCTTATTCTATTCTCTTTAACTGAGTCCCAGTTTTGTTTTGTAAGAATCAAAGTTCTGGATGTCATCCAAGAAGAGGATCCTGAGATTTACATACAGCTGGAATGCAAAGACATTGTTAGGAATGTTCAGCAATGTTTCTGTTTATGATTTTCTGTGCTTTTATGATGAGAGATGTAAACAATCACCAACTAGTTACCAAAAATACTTAATCCAGTGATAGAGAAATCAGAATAACTAGGAGTGAATAAATAATACTTCCTATAAGCCTGCTGCTGTCCAAAAGTGCCAACATTTGGTCCGTGGCAACACACTTACACACATGGCTTTTCTGAGGCATGACTTGGTCACTTGTTACATGACTTCCCAAAGTATGAAGGACTCCTACCAAAGAACACACCCAACAGCTGCTACAGGATGTTGCTTATTTTGATGACTGAAAGGTATATACTGGGTCAGAAAGAAGCAGTCTTTAATTTATTTTCACCACTTTCCCTGGCTAATAGCAATTCAAAAGAGAAAGAACAAGCCAGATCACTGCTTGGCATGCCTGGTAGTCATGGGAGCCCATATTGAGGCCATCTGCTCAGGTCCCATGCTCTCCAAACACACACAGAAAGATGATGTCAAAAAGAGTGTGCTCCAGCTCTGGGAAAGAGCCACCTGAGGTAAACCATAAGACCCAGCAGAACAACCCACCCACTCAGCTGCTCTTTTAACATCCAGAACTAATTAGGTCATGGACTGATGCCAGAACAATTGTTTTGAGGTTCATTTTCCTAGGCAAAGTTTAAGTTGATTTGAACCTGTTTTGTTCTGATAGTCACCCAGGTAGATAGTGCCAATGAGTCAATGCAAATATGCATTGCAAAGCAATCCTGCCAAGTGAAACCTGCCTCAACATTGTGCTCAGTGCCTCCCTAGTGGAATGTTAGTGTCCCTTCAAAATCAGCTGTCTGCAGCAATGCTTGCCAATAAATACACCCTACAAAAATAGCAGAGTCATGTATCTTTGCTCAGTGAAATAAAGCCAAATGAGATGTTCTATTTCACCTCAACATCACCCTGTTGTGCAAAGATTCATGATCTGTTGCAGAGAGCTTCCAGTCATGACAGAAAAGTTTGGAATTTCAGCACACATTCCTATCAGTCTTTTTTGAACAGAATTCTAACTTCATATTACACACACAGCATTTACTTATTGATAAACTCTATGCAGGTGACTTAGCTTTAGAAGATATTCCAAAGTTTGTTTTGTGGTGCCTGAAATATGTCTTCTTTTCATGGTTAGCTTTGAGATGATCATCTCAAGGATAGCCTAGAGTTTTTCACAATAGCACATATGTTAATAAAAGAACATCAAGAAATAGGGCCGCTTGAGTAGCTGTGTTAGTGATACACCCTCTCATTCCCAATGAAGTCCAGTTTTCAACCTACACTAAAACCTAAAGGGACTAGGTAGTGCCCTCTCTAATTAGAAGCCAGTTTCAGAGCCATTATTGTGCCTGTGTTATTCTCTTCCTATGTCCTTTATAGTGTAAATCTACATTCCCATAAATGTGTGCCCATGTCTATTTCTTCAAGGCCCTTTCCAAACCTCTGAACTTGTAAACTAATTTATGACTTGATTATAGTTTTCTTTTTTATTAAATTATTTTATTTATTTATTGAGGTGGTATTATGTGTGTGTGACTCTCTTCTTTCAGGTTTATTATGGGATGCTTAATTTCTTGTGTTTTCTTGGGTATAGTTACCCTCCTTGTGTTGGAGTTTTTCTTCCAGTATCCTCTGTAGGGCTGGATTAGTAGATGGTGTTTAAATTTGGTTTTGTCATGGAATATCTTGGTTTCTTCATCTGTGGTGATTGAAAGTGCTGTGGTCTCTTAGAGTCTACAAGACATCTGTCCAGGACCTGGGTGGGCTTCGAGGTCTCAGATGCTGAATTCATGCCTAGTGTGGCAGTCACTTCCTGCTGCCTGATGATCAAGATGTAGAACTCTCAGTTCCTTCTCCAGTACCATTTCTGCTTCCATGCTGCCATACTTCCAGCTATGATGATAATGAACTAAACCTCTGAACTGTAGGTCAGCCCCAATGAAATGTTTTTCTTTATAAGAGTTGCTGTGGTCATGGTGTCTCTTCATAGCAATAAAACCCTAAGTAAGACAAGTTGTCTCAGTTGCCACTCAGTTTCTCCAGAAATCACTATAATAAGAGGTAACTTTAGGTCCTAGAGCTAAATACTCCCATGTTTTAAAACATGAAAGAAAATTTCAGTATAGGCTACATGATTCATAACACTTCCTACAAAGTAGATTGAATGTCAATCTCAAGTTCTTTTTCAATTTTTTGCCTGGGTGGAATGGGGTGGAGGTGAAATAAAGGTTGATGATCTGTTTAATTCACTTAAAATGGAGAAAATTTAAAACAACACTGTCTTCAAATTCCTACCATGTTCTACTCTTAGATGATTCCATGAAACGTAGTTCATTTGCCATCATGCCCAATGGGGAAAGGTCCTTCTTGCCTATTATATTGGGTTTAATACAAATTGACCCAGACTCACTTCTGCAACTTTGACAAATCCATTGGAGAAGAAACATGAGATTTGGGGTTAGATGAAATCATGTTCCATATAAAAATTTTTCTTTCAGAGAATCAAAACAGAAAAACATAATACAAATATTAATATTCATTCCCTTCCTTTTACATTTGGGCTATAGCTAGGATTGTTATCTAACTTTGCCCTCACAAAATAAATTCTCTCTCTCTCTCTCTCTCTCTCTCTCTCTCTCTCTCTCTCACACACACACACACACACACACACACACACAAAAGAAGATGTTCAGAATCTCATCATAGATGTTTTACAAAATATGCAAGTTCTTTATATTAGAACCTTGCAATATATACCAAAATACTTTGGAATTTAAAACCAATAATGCAGTATCATAATGTTGATCTATATGAAAAATGATGGTGCCAGTTCTGAAATAGTAACTTGAATCTTGCACTACCCTTTGTCTATGAAAAGGAATAAAGTATGATGCACAACAAACAAACATTAAAATCAATACACAGGTCAAAAAAAGCAATAGTAAAGATGCAAAGGCTTTCATATTATTATAGCTGACATTCCTTTGAGAAGACAAGATAATCTATTAAATTACTGTGATGAATGTACATCTATTGGCATTTGGAGTATGAAATAAAATGACAATGACAATCAGGCAGGCTCAAAAAAATATGTATACTTCATATGCATATAATGATTAGGTTCATCAAAAATCATGTACTAGTTAACTAACATTGATTATTAGTAATTAATGAGCTAATTTCTACTCAGTTGTGTGCTGTTACATTTTTTCCTATAAATACAGTAAAAAATTAGTTTGCATAACTAGAAACACATAAGGTAGATGACCAGTGGGAACTGTCATTTTCTTGTGCCTTTGAGACAAATTTTTACAAAGCAAAAATTGCAAAGAAAGATTCCTCAAGTCTTGAGAGGAATAAACTTTTGTTTCTGATAATTGTCTGAAAAATCATCATATTTGAAAATCATCATAGTATTCATCAATTATATCAGCTCATAAGAGACTACTCAAAGGTATTTTGGTGTGGAATATTATTTTTACTCTACATAAGAAATGGTCATCTTTGAAGGATTTAAGCTAAGCTATAAGGAGATAAGAAGTGGAGACTGGGAGTGAGGGCATCTCTAGGCCATGCCAGAGACCTGGGACAGAGAGGGAATCCCCAGGGAGTCTCTGGTGGTGTTCTAACTGAGACTCCTAGCAGGGGCATATGGACCCTGAAGTAGCCACCTCCAGTAGCTAGGCTAAGGACACCAATTCATCCACAAAACTTTCCACCCAAAATGTGCCCTGCCACAAGATGTGCAGGAACAAAAATGGAGCAGAGATGGAGAGTATGGTCAACCAATGACTGGCCCAATTGAGACCCATCCCATGTTCTAGAATCAAACTCTGACATTACTAATGATATTCTTTTACACTTGCAGAAAGGAGCCTAGCATAACTGTCCTTAGAGCTCCACACAGCAGCCAATGGAAACAGATATAGAGACCCACAGCCAAACATTAGACAAAGCTTGGACAGTCATGTGGAAGGGTTGGTGGAAGGATTGAGGACCCAAAAGGGATAGAGACTCCACAAAAGTCAACTAACCTGTAACTGTGCGGGCTCCCAGAGACTGACCCACCAACCTTAGAGCAAGCATGGGCTAGACCTAGACCCCACAGAACATATGGAACAGGTGTATAGCTTGGTCTTCATGTAGGTTCCCCAACAACTGGAACAGGGGCTGTCCCTGAATCTGTTGCCTGTCTGTGGATCCCATTCCACTAACTGGGCTGCCTTGTCTGGCCTAAGTGGGAGAGGATGTGCCTAATCCTAAAGTGACTTGATGTGCCAGGGTGGGTGATATCTAGGGTAGAACCCCCTTCTCAAAGGAGAAGGGGAAGAGGGATTGGGAGCTATATGAAGGGGAACAGGGAGCAAGGGAGGCTGTGATTAGAATATAAAGTGAATAATAACTTAATGAAGAAAAGAAAATACATTGAATAAATGCAGAATGGTTACCTGATTGTTTTTTTAAAGGAGAGGAAGAGGAAGAGGAAAAGCAAAGCACCAGGCACCTCCCATACTTGAAGGAGCAGTGCATCAAAGGAAAAGAAAAGCATGGCAGAATATGAGACTCCATGGGGTGAGGAAGGCTGCATAATGAAAGCTAGAAAAGTGAATATAGGTCCCAAACAAGTAAAATGAAATGTTATCTCATCATCGACCCATTCAGGAAGCACTTTATGTGTAGATTGTATGTTTAAGAAGATATCAGACTTTGAAGGACACAAGCACATACGGTTTCTCCCTAAAAGTGCTGCTGGTGTGTAATTTAAGGCTGTTCTTTCCCTTTCCCCACCCTCCCACTCTCCACATGATGAGCTTTAAGCAAAAAGTGACTAAATTGCTGTTGGAAATAGTTTCATAATAGTGATGGTTACAGTTCCAAAAGGTTTCTAACACAGTGCTCATCAAGCCCTTTCCATGTCCTTCTTACTATTAAATAAAAGACAGAACTGACACAACAATGTGGTTGCTATGGTTTGAATCTGAAATGTCCCCCAAAGACTCAGGTTTCATAGGGCTGTGGACACTTTAAGAGGTGGGTCTATCTATAGAAGACAGGCCTGTAGATTTTATCCTCAGTCCCTGAAGAATTTTTAATTTTTGGCCCACTGTGATGCATTCCCTACATTAAAAATAAAATGAAAATGAAAAGTTGATTAAAATGTTTGTCAAATAAATAACAATCCATATCATAGACTTTTTAAAAATTCCAAGGTGCAGACAGCAGGAGGTTTCCCAGAAAGAACCTGGACAAAGATACATTATTCTCATTGCCAATATCAAAAGCCTGAAGGCAATATCTCTGAAACTTTGAAAAAAATTCATGAATGGAACCAGCCATGTTTTCTCTGATGGAGTAGAATAAAACTCTCTGAAATCATAAACCAGAAAAATTTTGCTTCTTCAAGTTTTTTTTATCAGTTCTGTTATCATAATGATGGAAAAGCAATTAAACAAGGGTATTAGCATTTTCTTCTCTTTTTTTAACCTGAATGCAAAATAAGTAAAACTATCTAATAAGAATAGTTAACCTACTGAAAAAGACTGTCAGAGAAGCACACGTACAGCATTGTGTGGATATATTTAGAAGTGACTCCCAAGATTATTTATATTTTTCTTTGAACCATTTTCTTTCCCTTTCTATGTTACTTTATCTATGATCCCATATTGTCATCCTAACTGATTTTATTCTACATGAAGACTCACAAACTTGAAGAAAGATAACAGCCCATTTTTTTAATAGAAGTAATTAGACTGGGATCTTCCTTCATGTGGTCAAAGTCTTTGTTATTTCAAGTAGAAAGCTAGGGTTTCTGATATTTAAGGTTCAACCTAACACTTATCAGGTAGTTGTGCATCTCAGTGTTTTGGCCCCTGAAGGCTAACTATTTATGAGGGATTCTTGAAGGCAATCATAAAACATGGTGGAAAGTAAGCTGTGGTATAATTCACAGCTACAAGTCTGATGTACCCTGAAGAGGCCCTATATTAAAATACACCAGAATAAACCCAAGTACACAGATCAAGGGAAATGTTTGGAAAATGGTTTTTGCATGGTGCTTATAACTTTTCTTTTAAATTTGTATGAAATTCTATATGCTACTTTAGTTTGTGGACTTCAGTTTTCTTTATTATAAAACAATAATAAAAGAGAAATATGTAATAAACTTAATTTTCCAATACTGTGTACATCCCAAGGACATCATCTAATTCAATTGTTACTCTTAATCCTGTAAACAGTGTGTATAGCTAGAAATTAAACCCTAGCTATAAATAATACTACTAAAAATGCTGGTGCCTTTCCTCTCGATAAAATCACAACCCCCTCTAAAATATCAGTGGGCCAAAAGGCATGTTCTGGAAATCAAATTTCCATAGATTAAAATATTAAGATTGAAATTGAGACCTTTACTCACTATCCTGATTTTCTGAATGCATTTTAGTAAAACTTAAAAGTTATAAACCATATCTACTTTTGTTCAATGTTTTCAATGATGTCATTTATATAAAGTCAGTAAATACAGCAAGAGAAGCTCAAGAATATTCAAAATAAAGACAATTTATTTTTAAATTGCTGGCAAAACATTGATAAAGGATACTGTTTTCGAGAATAGAAACATTCAATAGTCTCTCACATATTGCCTTTCAAACTAAATTTAAGTGACCTCTTTCTGCAAATTCTATGGGTCAAACTTTCTATTTAACAACGTCCTCATGGTGTTGTTTTTACAAATAGAATCTTTTGACAGTCTTTCATATATCACTGGGTCCACTTATGAATAGACTTAACTAAGGGCCTCTTAGAACACCTAACTGGGAAAGAACCAGGAAGAGATAATAAAACCTTGGAAGACTAAATGAATATAGAAACTTCTGGAAGTGGCTTGGCATGCCAGTGATGTTGACATAGATTATAAATACATCAAAAGAGAACTTAGTTACTCAGTGGGAGAAGAGACCATGAATTACAAGCAGACAGAGCTGGTTGGAAAATAATAGTAAGTAGCAAATGGCTGAGATGGGTCAGAGTTCTAACATGGATTTCTAGGGCACATGGTACAGACCCTGCTGAGGGATGATCTGTCCACAAAAGTAAGACACCTACATTCCACCACTACAGAGCTTTCAACAGATCAATCACATAATTAGGTTTGCTTTTAGAATGATAAGTACACCAGCTGTGTGGAGAATGGATTGAGGGATGTGATATTCGAGACAGTCATACAGGAGTGTCGCCTTCAAACTAAATTTAAGTGACCTCTTTCTGCAAACACTATGGGTCAAACTTTCTGCTTAACATAGTTTTCATGGTCATAGTGCTTCTCTAGAAGCAGAACAGAATTCAAACATATTTTGAAGGTTAACTTTTTAAATTATTCTGTTAGATTTTCTTAGCAGGAGAAAGAAAAGCTACTCATGATTGTTGTGAGTAGTTACATTTCTTGAGTGGTTATTTTGATTCTAACACAATGTTTTTCTAACTATACTGTGAAATACAATGTCATTAAACCATTTGTAAGGAAAAATTATATAATAACCACATTCTCTACCCTGTGTTTTTCATAACCTGTCACAGAAAGGATATGCAATGATTTTTAAATTAGTTATATAACTCATGGCAAGATCTTACTTATCAATAAAATTATTAAGTTAATAAAAGTAATCCACATACCTTTTTCTATGTGTACTAAAACAGAAAATAATAAAATCCATCACTTATTAAATGAACTTCCACAAGTAAATTAACCTGTGGGTAAAATTTTGTAAATTCCTTCATGCCTATTAAAAACTAAATCAATTAAGTAAGTTAGGAGTAGAAAGTGGGAAAAAGTAGATTGTTAAAATGCTATAATTGGTACTAAAGAGTCCTCCACTCTCTGAAGGAATCATGTAGCCCAGTCTAGTCTCAAACTCACTATATAGCTATGGGTGACCTTGAATTTCTGCTCTCCTGCTTTGCCTTCTGAGTGCTGGGATTATAGGCAAGCAGCATCATGCCTTGTTTATGCAGTGCTGGAGTTCAAACCCAGTGCTTAATATATGCTGGGCAAGTATTCTACCAAGTGAGCTATATATTTAGTACCTAGGGGATTTGAGTTTAAGTGGACTCACTACTTAAAGAACCTTACCAACCCCAATAGTCATTAAAAATGTAATACAACTCATTCATTTAAAATCAACCTGTAATTTGGGCACACTCTTAATCTCAGTGCTGGAGAGATGGGCAGATGGAACTACATGAGTGCAGAGTAGGCTTGGTCTACACAGAGAGTTCTAGTAAAGCCAGGACTACATAAGATGAATCTGTCTCAAAAATAGAAAATTTAAAAATTAAAAAAAAAAAGTTACATTGAAACACAGTTTCCTCTTCAGTGGGATTCTACCCAAGAGATTTCTAATCTGGTCTTTGATTCATGTTTTCTCACAAATTCTGCTTGACACAACTTGTCATTTTAACCCTCTTTCATATTAGAGGCCTTACTACCTATTGGTATCTGGGTATTCAAAGAAATCAGAGTAAAGTAGTAGAGACACATGTAAAGAAAGCATTGCCATATCAAGTACAGTGTTAACTGCTTTTCAAGGTTAAGTGCTGAGCAGCCTACATATTAGTGTCAAAGGAGGTTTGCTGGAAGAAAAGGTAAGAGCCTGATTCATGAAAACCTTAGGGAGCCAGTGTGAGTTCACTAAAAACCCACCACACTAACTCAAAATTAGTTTATTTTTCAGTATTACAGTTAGGTTTTTATTGTGTGTGTTCATTGGCATGCAGGATGAATGTGTAACAGTGAAATGTAGAGATCAGATGACTTCATTCCAGAGTTAGTTCTAGCCTTCTGCTATGGGTCCCAGGAAATAAAATAATGTCATGAGGTTTGCAAGTACTTCTCCCACTGAGACATTTTGCTGGACCAAGCTTAGCTAACTTTACAAAACTTACTGGAGATAAAGACTGTGAAAACACAACAAAGTTACTCTCATTTCATCAGGCTTCTTGTGTGATTATTTTTCTTCCTTGGAATCAATGAAGTACCTTATCAGGAGTGCAGCAATCAGTTGGGTATATTCTATAATTAATAACTTAAGTAACATGTTAGGTGGTAGCATACTATTGATGAATGAACAGTGAGAAAAGGGCACTCTAGTGGTTATAATGACAGGTTATAAAGGTATCTAAAATACTTAGTCCTTATCATACAAGATAAAATTCTGTTTATCAGGTTTGTATATCACACAGATACAAGAGACAAAAATTCAAACATGGTTCAAAATTATTCAAAACCTGAAATAATTGGATTGAAATTGGAAAGAAATTTTTAACAGTCATAAAAATATCAAATTCAACTTTTAAAATTAAAAAAGTTTAATTATAGGATGGGGAAGAACTTATTTAAAGATCTTCTAAGTAGATTTACCCATGAAATGTAATGTTATACAGCTATTTAAATGTTGTAAAACTATGCATGAAGTAATTATTTAACTGTAAATAACTATATAATTATAGTTTTAGTTGATAAGCCATATATCCCCAGGCAAAACATCTACTAAGCATTGGGGTGTGGAGGAAAGGTTGATCTGAACTCAAGCACTAAAATTCTAATCAGTATTTCATTAATTCCCAAAGATGACTAGGGCTTTATTTGTTGACATAATGTGACATCAAAAGACAGTGTACAGAGACACAAATAAAAAGAGATCATCAACTCAGGATATGCAAATGCTTGTACATGCATACACATACACACATATGAATACATGGCTCATAGTTAAAGTCTTTTCATACATAAATTAACACTGGGCATTTGTAGATGACAGTGTATTATTTAGAGATTTTTAAAATTCTATTTGGGAGGCTATGAAAATTATTTGCTGGATAAAACAATTGCTTCACAAACAAGATGCCCTAAGTTCCTATCCCTATCAGACATGATGCTTCATATCTATAATTCCAGCCCTGGGAGGCAAAGATAGGAGGATCCTAGAAGCTCAGTGGTCAGCAAGCATAACTGCAACATTGAATTCCAGATTGAGTGAAAAATTCTGTCTCAAAAAATATGGTAGAAAGACACAGAGGATGACACCCTATGTCAACCTCTGCTCTACATACGTATGTACAAGCACACACAGACACACAAACACACACACACACACAGGGACATTTGGACACTAGAGTACTCATACACAGAAATATACATACTACACACATAAAAATAGTTTTTCATCTGAATTTTGAGTACTTTATACTAGCCACATATTACTGAAAAAAAATGTAAAACTGGAACCTTGTAGTCTTTGTCATTTAGCAGGAATCAGCTGAGTAGTTTGGGTGCTAAAGTCATTGTTCCGGCTGATTTTGTATGTTATCTTGACACAAGCTAGAGTCATCAGAGACAAAGAAGCCTCAGTTGAGGAAATGTCTTCATGACATACAGAAATAAGGCCTTTTCTCAATAGTGATCAATGGATGAGAGCCCAGCACATTGTGGGTGGTGCCATCTCTAGGCTGGTAATCATGAGTTCTATAAGAAAGCAGGCTGAACAAACCATGTAAAGCAAGCCAGTAAGCAGCACTTCTGTAAAGTCTCTGCATCAGCTCCTCCTTCCAGGTTCCCACCCTGCTTGAGTTTCTGTCCTGACTTACTTTTGGTGATTAACGGCAATGAAGAAATATAAGTTGTCTCAGCTAAAGTCACTCCCATAGACTCCTGGGAGCCTCCCTCATCCCAGGTCTCTGGCACATCCTAGAGATGCCCCCAACCCCTACCCCCATCAGCTGCTGATTTCATTCATTCTCCTGGTGCTCTAGCCCTCTCTCCTAGCTCTCCCCACACCTGACCCTAAACCCCCATTTCCCTTCCCATCTCTTCTCCCACTCAGTTTCCTCCTTCCATTTGCCTCCTATGACTATTTTATTCCCCCTTCAAAGTGAGATTCAAAAATCCTCTCTTGGGTCTTTCTTTTGTTCAGCTTCTCTGAGTCTATGGAATGTAATGTGGATGTCCTGGACTTTATGACTAATATCCACTTTAAGTGAGTATATGCCATCTACGTCCTTTTTGGTTTTGGGGTACCTCATTCAGAATATTTTCTAGTTCTATCCACTTGTCTACAAAATTTATGATGTCTTTGTTTTTAATAGCTGATTAGTGTTTCAGTGTGTAAACAAACCACATTTTTTATCCATTCTTCAGTTGAGGGACATATGGGTTGTTTCTAGTTTCTGGTTATTACAAATAAAGCTGCTATGAACATAGTGGAGCACATATCCTTGTAGTATGGTGGGGTATCTTTTGAGTATACACCCAAGAGCAGCATAGCTGGGTGTTCAGGTAGAACTATTTCCAATTTTCTGAGAAACTGCCAAATTTCCAGAGTGGTTGTACAATTTTTCACTCCCACCAGCAATGGGAGAGCATTCACCTTGCTCTATATCCTCGCCAGCATGTTCTCTCACTTGAGTTTTTGATCTTAACCATTCTGATGGGTGTAAGCTGGGTCCTTTTGATTTGCATTTCCCTGATGATTAAGGACACTGAATATTTCTTTATATGCTTCTTGAGAATCCTCTGTTAAGAATTCTCTATTTAGTTCTGTATTTTTAATTGGGTTATTTGATTGATTTGTTGTCTAACTTCTTGAGTTCTTTATATATTTTGGATTTTAGTCCTCTGTCAGATATAGAGTTGGTGCAGATCTTATCCCAGTCTATAAGTTATCATTTTGTGCTATTGACAGTATCCTTTGACTTACAGAATCTTTTCAGTTTTGTGAGGTCCCATTTACCCTGTAGCCAGGCAGGACCCTCAGAGGACGGATAAGGACACCAACCCACTCACAAACTTTTAACCCAAAATTTGTCCTGTCTACAAGAAATGCAGGGAAAAAGAAGGAACAAAGATTGAGGGGATGACCAACCAATAACCAGCCCAACTTGAGATCCATCACATGGGTAAGCACCAATCCCTAACACTATTAATGATACTCTGTTATACTCAGGAGTCTAGCATAACTGTCATCTGAGAGCTCCACCCAGCAGCCAATGGAAACAGATACAAAGGCCCACAGCCAAATATCAGAGGGAGCTCTGAGAGTCTTATGAAAGAGTTGGGGGAAGGATTGAGGAGGGTCCTAGAGGGGGATAAGAACTCTACAGGAAGACCAACAGAGTCAACTAACCTGGACCCTTAGGGGCTCTCAGAGACTGAGCCACCAACCAAAGAGCATGCATGGGCTGGACCTATGCCCCCATATATATGTAGCAGATATGCAGCTTATTCTTCATGTGAGTCCCCCAACAACTGGAGCATGGCCTGTTATAAAAGCTGTTGCCTGTATGTGGGATATGTTCTACTAGCTGGGCTGCCTTATCTGGCCTCAGTGGGAAAGGATGTGCCCAGCCCTGCAGAGACTTAATATGCCAGGGTGGATGGATACCCATGGAAGAGAAAGATAGGAGGATTGGGAGGAGGGATTGTGTGATGTGGAGATGAAGAGGAGAGGGGGCAATGATTGGGATACAAAGTGAATAATTAAATTAATGAAAAATTCACATACAAAGAAAAGTAACTTTAAAAAATGTGTAAGTTGAATAAACCCTTTACTCCTCAACTTGCTTTTTGGTCATGGTGCTTCATTGCAGCAATAGAAACCCTACTAAGACAGTCATTAGAGTAGTCCTGAGGTATTCTGAAGAGAAATTATGATAACAAGAAGAGTGTCACAGGTGGTGCTAATGCTCAGAACAGTGTTTTGAGAGCTGGGGTAGTCAAAGGGTTGGAGACTGTGCCCTAAGAAGATGATCAGAGGAATGGAGGATTTTTCAGAAAATATAAACAATGGAAGAAAGTGAAAATGAGAACTGCTGAAGGCCAGTTACAATAGAAAATTAGCAGTTTCTTTTGTTTTTGTTGGTGGTGGTAGTGGAGGTGATTGTTTTGGTTTTTGTTTGTTCTGTTGTTGTTGTTGTTGTTGTTGTTGTTGCTGTTGCTGTTGCTGTTGCTGTTGCTGTTGCTGTTGCTGTTGCTGTTGCTGTTGCTGTTTGATTTTGCTTTTGTTACTCAAGACATCAAACTGAATTAACTACTAAGGTCCATCCAGGCACCATGGATTTACAAGGACCTGAGAAGTCATCACGGTCCTCAGAGAACTCACAGCCAAATGAGTCACCAAGCTATTAAAAATGATTAATTACATTATAATAAGCATCTTAAAGGAGATCAGGCATAGAAGCATAGCATGGGTATCATGTAAGACCCACAAAGGTGAGGTTGAGTAGAATTTTTTCTGGCAGAGTAGATATGTGGTGAGCTTTCAGTCAGAAGATGTTAGAGAACGAGTACATTGGAAGGAGCTAGAACCATTACAGAAACCAATGACTTCATATGTAACACTGCATAAAGAGAAATTACTCCAAGATTTGACTGCAATCCAATGGGACCTGACCATGAAGCACAATCCACATGAGTTAACTGCAAGGTCCAGAGTAATAGTACTGCAGGGAGCTTTGTAGTAAGACACCAGGTTCAACTCCATAAGAAAAACCAGGCCTAGGAAACCCAAGTGGCAAAAGGGACAAGTAGTCTACTATTGAAGCAAAATTGGAAAGTGAATCTGATTTGTCATGGTCTTGGAGTTATACAGCAACATTAAGCCAAGAAAATGAACACAAAAGCAATTCTAGTCTAGGAAGGTGTTCACTGTGCAAAGAGCTTGCATGCAAGCATGAGCACATCCATTCCATCCTCAGCACCCATTTTTTTTTCAAAAGCCAGTGGCCACAGCAGTTGCCTGTAATCTCAGAGGTAGGAAGGCAGAAATAGAAGGATCCATGAGAATAATTAATTAAGCAGTCCAACTGAACTGATTCAGTGATAAAACATACAGCAAGATGGCCCAACATTAAGGTACTTTCTGTGCAATGGTGACCTCAATTCAATCTCTGTAATTCAATGAAAGTTTTAGGAGAAAACAGAGTCCCCAAAGCTGTCCTCTGACCTATGACATACTCAGCTCCCCAACACACACACAAACACACACACACATGGATAAAACAATGATAGCTTTCCAAGAGTCAATCTACAGCTGTTTTAAAAATTAATGACAAGATAAGCTACAATGCCACTTCTAAGAATACCTGCTGCCCTGAATTTTCTTTCCTCAACAATAAAATGCAGTTTGATAAGGATGTCACATGGAAATGTGTGAGTGGGCATGAAATTCACAGATAAGTTTGATGTGGGCAAGTGTAAAAATATACATTTATGTAAAATAATTCAAATGTCCCCTTTAGAAAAATAAGTTCTAAGAAATCACTTACTGCTCATAGGAAGGCCTACATGTCATATATTCCCTTAAAATGTGTTACTATTTTCCAATTAGTAAAATGTTTAATAACCCCAAATGATAGATGACTATCTCTGGAGATAGCCCACCCTTAGGAAACCAGTTTCCTCAAAAAACAGACAGCTGTAAAAGATGGTACCAGTCTCAGTATGTGGGGAAGTGGGTTTCATAGACGTTGAAATAAAGAAAAAATATGGCCAGTGTGAAATGAAAAGGGAGGAGGCATACAAACCTTACATAAAAGAGAATTACTAAGATCATATAGAGAAAGCAAGGCAGGGCATAAAGAAACATAAAAGTAATAAAGAAATCCCACAGAGCAGGAAGGCAGGAGTGGGTAGGTGGGTGGGGGAGCACCCTTATAGTGGCAGGGGGAGGGTGGATGGAATAGGGGGTCTCCAGAGGGGAGACCTGAAAAGAGGATAACATTTGAAATGTAAATAAAGAAAATATCCAATAAAAGGAAAAAAAATAAATCCCAATGTCAGATAGTGCCAAGGCAAAATGGTTCTAGAACAATGATTCTCAAGGTATGGTCTCTTGGACAAGCTTTAGCTTCACATAGCAGCTAGGTAGAGATGTGTTATCTTTCTTATACTACACACCTCCAGCTTATGGGACCAGATACTGAGTACTAGTCTACTCTGTGGCTTTATGAGTCATCTGGGTGATTCTGATGCCACACAAGTTCAGAACCCATCACTTCTGAAGATATCCATAAAGAAAGACACCATGAAACTTATGAGATGTCCAAGACCTGAGAAACAATATCTTAAAGGTGGATCTGTGCAGGTAACCTCATGAAAAAGTCTTTTTTCTCTAATCATTTTTTTTCATTACTTTAACAGAATGGTTTCACCCTTCCTAATGCTATGACCCTTTAATACAGTTCCTCATGTTGTGATGACCCCAAGCATAAAATCATTCCATTGCTACTCCCTAACTGAGTTTTGCTACTGTTATAAATTATAATGTAAATATCTGATACACAGTATATCTGATATGTAACCCCCAAAGAGGTTGCAACCCACAGATTAAAAACCCCTGTTTTAGCAAATGCTATGTCTCACTCAGAAATTGCCTCTCCCTGTGAACATAAAGACAGCATTTTAACTAAGTCTAATAGCTATTGCTTAGAAGTTGGGGATGCTATTAAATGTTCTAAGATTCACAGGACAGCCTCTCCCAATGAAGATCTCTCCAGATCAAAGTAGTACTATTAAGAAGCCAAAACCTGGGCTATTTTTACAGCAAGATTGCACATTGAATATCATCATAGTTCTTTGGTTCCTCCAGACAAAATGGGTTTCACCTGTGCTTGTGAAATTGCAGTTGCTGTGATAAAGTCAATTTCTCTTCATGCTCAGAAATTTCATATCTTTGATTCTTCATGAGAAACATGACCTATCCTGATTGATTGTTTTCTACATGTGAACCGTGCATTTAATCAAAGTCCCCAAAGAGAATTGATGCTGTGTTCCTAAAAGTTGACATAACATGTTAAACAAACTGATAAGATAGTTTCCATAACAATACCATTTGGTGGAGAGTCACAAAATCTGCAAATTTTAGTTCTCCCAAGATGGTAAAAATATGTATCTCTGTAGAAACAGTTCTCTCTCTCATTCTCTCTCTCTCTCTCTCTCTCTCTCTCTCTCTCTCTCTCTCTCTCTCTTTCTCCTTTCTATCTTTCTTTCTTTCCTTCCTTCTTTCCTCCTTCCCTTTCTCTTCTTTTTATATCAATAAAAATTTCAAAGCTAAAAACCAGAAAGTTGGCTTTACCTTGGGAGATATTTTAAAGCCTTGAATATGGTTGATTCATGATTTTACTTAAATATACTGTATTATAAAGCCACAGGTCTAAGTGAAACTAGGACAGGTTCTGATTACTTGATGAAAACATGTCAAATATTTCCAAATGGATACTTTCATTAATCAGTTTTCTCATAGAATAAATAGACTCTATTTGTCTCCTTCAGAGTCAGGTCTATTAGTTAAGATGGCAAAAACAAGCAACCAACAAAAGAAAATAAATTTTAAAAAAATCATATGTTCACATTGAATTACACCCTGCTATATTCAAATATGCACATGAAAAAAAAGCAAAGGCAGGTATGAATGTGGGCTAGAATAAAAAAACATACACATAGAAAAATATTTAGTTTCTTAGTACTGGCAATGATATAGCTCTTAGGTACTGTTCCAGCACCTGCCTGCATGCTGCTATGCTCCCTGCCATGATGATAATGTACTAAACCTCTGAAACTATATGTTGCCTGTCTGGTGAGGCAAACTCCTAGCTGGTCTGCTCCCATAAAGATACCATATGCGACCCATCCCAGAGGAACCACTGCACTCAGAGCATCGAAAGAATGACTGCACTCAGAGCAGCAGAGAAACCACTACACTTAGAGCAGCAGAGGAACCTCTGCACTCAGAGAAGTGAAGAATCCTCTGCACTCAGTACTCTTGAGTAAGATGGATTCTTGGGATCTCTAACACTTCCAAGATTATAGAATTTCAGGATCCTAGAGGCAGGCTGAGTTCCAGGAGTTCTTCCAACCAAGAGCTCAGGATCACAGGATCACAGAGACAGCTGGACTCAGAAGTTCTGACACAAGCAAGATAACCAGAAAGACAGGCTCCAGTCAGAGACAGTGAGTGCAGGTAGCACTAGAGATAACCAAATAGTAAAAGGCAAGCACAAGAACATAAGCAACAGAAACCAAGGTTCTCTGGCATCATCAGAACCCAGTTCTCCCACCAAGCAAGTCCTAGACACCCCATCACACCAGAAAAGCAGGATTCAGATTTAAAATCACTTCTAATGATGAAGATAGAGGCCTTTAAGTAGGACATAAATAATCCCCTTAAAGAAATAGAGAACACAAGTAAACAGGTAGAAACCCTTAAAGAGGAAAGAAAAGTCTCTAAAAATTGCAAGAAAACACAACCAAAAAGGTGAAGGAATTAAACAAAACTATCCAGGACCTAAAAATGGAAGTAGAAACAATAAAGAAATTCCAAAAGAAAGACTACCCTGGAGATAGAAAACCTAGGAAAGAGACCTGGAGTCATAGATGCAAGCATCATCAACAGAATACAAGAGATAGAAGAGAGAATCTCAGATACAAAAATAGATACCGTGGAAAACTGACACAACTGTCAAAGAAAATGCAAAATGCAAAAACCTCTTAACCCAAAACATCCAGGAAATCCAGGATACAATGAGAAGACCAAACCTAAGGATCATATGTATAGATGAGAGTGAAGATTCCCAAATTAAAGGGCAAGTAAATATCTTCAACAAAATTACTGAAAAAAAATCCCTAACCTGAAGAAAACGATGCCCATTAACATACAAGAAACCTACAGAACTGCAAATAGACCAGACTAGAAAAGAAATTCCTCCCATCACATAATAATCAAAACATCAAATGCACAAAACAAATGAAAAATATTAAAAACAGTAAGGGGAAAAGGTCAAGTAACATATAAAGGCAGACCTATAAGAATTGCACCAGACTTCTCACCAGAGATTATAAAAGCAAGAAGATCCTGGACTGATATCATACAGACCCTAAGGGAATACAGATGCCAGCCAAGACTACTATACCCAGCAAAACTCTCAATCACTATAGATGGAGAAACCAAGATATTATATGACAAAACCAAATTTATACAATATCTTTCCACAAATCCAGCCCTGCAAAGGATAATAGATGGAAAACTCCAACACAATGAAGAAAGTTACAACCTAGAAAAAGCAAGAAAGTAATCAAACCCAAAGAAGATAGCTACACAAACATAATTTCACCTCTAATAACAAAGATAAGAGGAGGCAACAATCATTTTTCCTTAATATCTCTTAACATAGATGGATTCAATTCCTCAATAAAAGGATGGAGACTAGCAGACTGGTACGTAAACAGGACCCAGAATTTTTCTGCATACAAGAAACACATCTCAGTGACAAAGACAGACACAACCTCAGAGTAAAAGGATGGAAAACAATTTTCCAAGCGAACAGTCCTAAGAAACAAGCTGGAGTAGCCATTCTAATATCAAATAAATCCAACTTTCAACCAAAAGTAATCAAAAAGATAAGGAAAGACACTTCATACTTATCAAAGGAAAAATCTACCAAGATGAACTCTCAATTCTGAACATCTATGCTCCCAATGTAAAGGCATCCACATTCATAAAAGAGACTTTAGTAAAGTTCAAAGCACACATTGCACCTGACACAATAATAGTGGGGGACTTCAGGACCCCACTCTCAGCAATGTATAGATCATGGAAACAGAAACTAAACAGAGACATAGTGAAACTAACAGAATTTATGAACCAAATGGATTTAACAGCTATCTCTAGAACGTTTCATCCTAAAACAAAAGAATATACCATTTTCTCAGCACCTCATGGTACCTTCTCCAAAATTGACCATATAATTGGTCACAAAACAGGCCTCAACAGATACAAAAAGATTGAAATAATCTCTTGCATTCTATCAGATCACCATGGACTAAGGCTGGTCTTCAATAATAACAAAAACAATGGAAAGCCAACATATATATGGAAACTAAACAATGCTCTACTCAATGATGCCTTGATCAAGGAAGAAATAAAGAAAGAAATTAATGACTTTCTAGAATTTAATGAAAATGAAGACTCATCATTCCAAAACTTATGGGACACAATGAAAGCAGTACTAAGAGGAAAACTCAAAGCTCTACATGTCTCCAAAATGAAACTGGAAAGAGCTTACACTAGCAGTTTGACAGCACACCTGAAAGCTCTAGAACAAAAAGAAGCAAATACACCCAAGAGGAGTAGATGGCAGGAAATAACCAAACTCAGCTCTGAAATCAACCAAGTAGAAACAAAAAGAACTATACAAAGTATCAACAAAACCAGGAGCTGGTTCTTTGAGAAAATCAACAAGATAGATAAACCCTTAGCCAGACTACCCAGAAGGCAAAGAGACAGTATCCAAATTAATAAAACCAGAACTGAAAAAGGACATATAACAACAGAAACTAAGGAGATTAAAAAAAAAATCATCAGATCCTACTACAAAAGCCTATACTCAACAAAACTGGAAAATTTCAATGAAACAGACAATTTTCTAGACAGATACCAGGTACCAAAGTTAAATTAGGAGCAGATAAAGCATCTAAAAGTTCCATAACCCCTAAAGAAATAATAGCCATCATTATAAGTCTCCCTACCAAAAAAAACCCCAGGACCAGATGCATTTAGTGCAGAATTCTATCAGACCATCAAGGAAAACCTAATACCAATTCCCTTCAAACTATTCCACAAAATAAAAACAGAAGGAACACTACCCAATTCTTTCTATGAAGCCACAATTACGCTCATACCTAAACCATACAAAGACAAAGGATAAACAGGCTGAGAAAGACATTAGGGAAATGACACCGTTCACAATAGTCACAAATAATATAAAATACTTTGGTGTGAATCTAACCAAGCAAGTGAAAGATCTGTATGACAAGAACTTCAAGTTTCTGAAGAAAGAAATCAAAGAAGATATCAGAAGATGGAAAGATCTCCCATGCTTATGGATTAGCAGGATTAATATAGTAAAAATGGCTACCTTGCCAAAAGCAATCTACAGATTCAATGCAATCCCCATCAAAATTCCAACTCTATTCTTCACAAAGATAGAAAGAGCAATTTGCAAATTCATTTTGAATAACAAAAAAATTATGATAGCAAAAACTTTCTCAACCACAAAGAACTGCAGGAATCACCATCCCTTATTTAAAGCTGTACTTCAGAGCAATAGTGATAAAAAAAACAAAAACAAAAAAAAACTGCATGGTATTGGTACAGAGTCAGGCAGGAAGATCAATGGAATAGAATTGAAGACCCAGAAATGAACCTACATCCCTATGGTCATTTGATCCTTGATAAAAGAGCTAAAACTGTCCAGTGGAAAAAGGACAGCATTTTCAACAAATGGTGCTAGTTCAACTGGAGGTCAGCATGTAGAAGAATGCAAATAGGTCTATTCTTATCTCCTTGTACAAAGCTCAAGTCCAAGTGGATAAAGTATCTTCACATAAAACCAGATACACTGAAACTAATAGAAGAGAATGTGAGGAAGGACGTTGAATACTTGGGCACAAGGGAAAAGTTCCTGAACAAAACACCAATAGTTTATGCTCTAAGATCAAGAATTAACAAATGGGGGTCTCATAAAATTGCAAAGCTTCTCTAAGGCAAAGGGCACTGTCAATAGGACAAAATGGTTACCAACAGATTGGGAAAAGATCTTTACCAGTCCCACATCCAATAGAGGACTAATATCAAATATATACAAAGAACTCAAGAAATTAGACTCCAGACGACCAAATAATCCTATTAAAACTGGGGTACAGAGCTAAACAAAGAATTCTCAACTGAGGAAACTTGAATGGCTGAGAAGCACCTAAAGAAATGTTCCACTATGTTCATAGCAGCTTTATTTATAATAGCCAGAAATTGGAAAGAACCCAGATGCCCTTCAACAGAGGAATGGATACAAAAAATGTGGTACATTTATACAATGGAATATTACTCAGCTATTAAAAACAGTGAATTTGATAAATTCTTATATAAATGGATGGAACTAGAAAATATCATCCTGAGTGAAGTAACCCAGTCACAAAAGAACATACATGGTATTCACTCACTGATTATTGCATTTTAGCCCAGAAGCCTGAAATACCCAAGATTCAACTCACAGACCAATAAAGCTCATGAAGAATGATGACCAAGTAGGGGGGGGCTTCCGTCCTTCTTAGAAGGAGTAACAAAATACTCAAGGGTGCAAATATGGAGACACAGTGCAGGACAGAAACTGAAGGAGGGACTGTCTACAGACCATTCCACCTGGATATCCATCCTATGTGCAGTCACCAAAGGTAGAGGTTGATGTGGATGTCAGGATGTACATGCTGACAGGAGCCTGATATAGCTGTCTCCTTAGAAGTCTGCAAGAGTCTGACATACTCAGAGGCAGATGCTCACAGCTAACCATTAAACTGATCATGGGGTTCCCAATGGAGAAGATAGGGTGAAGGCTGAAGGAGTTGAGAGGATTCGAGACACCATGAGGAAAGCAACAATCCCAACCAACCAGAGCCCCCAGGTCTAAACCACCAGCCTGGAGCACTTAGGGAGGGACCCATAGCTCCAGCTGTATATGCAAGGGAGCTATATATAAGTGGGAGAAGAGATCCTTGGTCCCATGAAGGCTGGATGTCGTGTGTGGGGGGGGGGATACTCGAGGGTGGGGAGGTGAGGTATGGGGGAGGGTGGGTGGGGGTAAACCAACGTGGAGGCAGGAGGAGGGGGGAAGGGATAGTGAGTTCCTGGGAGGGGGGGGAAATGGGGTAAGGAGAGAACATCTGAAATGTAAAAAAATTTCCAATAAAAAATAATAATAATAAAAAAAAAAGAATTCAGTTAATTAACCTAAAAAAAAAAAGAAAGAAATGTTCAACATCCTTAGTCTTCAGAGAAATGCAAATCAAAACAACCCTGAGATTCCAGTCAGAATCATACCAGTCAGAATGGCTAAGATCAAAAACTCAGGTGATAGTAGATGCTGGCAAGGATGTGGAGAAAGAGGAATACTCCTCCATTGTTTGTGGAATTGCAAGCTGATACGACCACTCTGGAAATCAGTCTGGTGGCTCCTCAGAAAATTGGACGTAGCATTCATTACCTGAGGACGCAGCTATACTACTCCTGGGCACATACACAGAAGATGCTCCAACATATAACAAGGACATATGCTCCACTATGTTCATAGCAGCCTTATTTATAATAGCCATAAGATGGAAAGAATCCAGATATCCTTCAACAGAGTAATAAAACATAAAATGTAGTATATTTACCCAATGGGGACTACTCGGCTATTATAAACAATTAATTCAAGAAATTCTTAGGCAGATGGATGGAACTAGAAAATATCATCCTGAGTGAGGAAACCCAATCACAAAAGAACAGACATGGTATGCACTCACTGATAAGTGGATATTAGCCCAAGAGCTTGCAATACCCAAGATACAACTCACAGATCACATGAAGTTCATGAAGAAGGAAGACCAAAGTGTGGGTGCTTCTGTCCTTCTTAGAAAGACTAACAAAATACTCATTGGAGTAAGTTGGGAGACAAAGTATAGGACAGAAACTGAAGGAGGGACTGTCTGGAGACTGTTCCACCTGGGTATCCATCCCATGTGCAGTCACCAAAGACAGACACTGGTATGGATGTCAGGAAGTGCATGCTGACAGGAGCCTGATATAGCTGTCTCCTTAGAGGACTGCCAGAGCCCGACATATAAAGAGGTGAATGCTCTCAGCTAACCATTGAACTGATCATGGGGTTCCCAGTGGAGAAATTAGAGAAAAGACTGAAGAAGCTGAAAGGGTTTGTGGCCTCATGGGGAGAGCAACAATATCAACCAACCAGAGCTCCCAGGGTCTAAACCACTAGCCTGGGAGCACATAGGTAGGGACTCAATGGCTCCAGCTGTATATGTAATGGAGGATGGCCTTGTCTGGAATAGGTGAGAGAAGAAGCCCTTGGTCCCGTGAAGGCTAGTTGCCCCAGTGTGGGGGAATTTGAGGGCAGGGAGATGGGAGTGGGTGGATGGGTGGGGGCACATCCTCATAGAAGCAGGAGGGGGGATGGTATAGGGAGTTTCTGGGTGGGGTGGAAATGGAGAAAGTGGATAATATCTGAAATGTAAATAAAATATCCAATAATAAATTAATTTTTAAAAAGTAAGAAAACATTTAGCAGTAATAATTTGATACCATGATTACCAGAATTCTGTGTGACAGCAAACATCAGGCAGTCTAATTCAGACAACTATGTAGCTGCCTTTAGTACCACCAAAGCTATACCCTAAATTTCTTCTTTCCAAAGTCATGCTTAGAACAAAGACAGGCTTGCTTCTCTATGCTTCCAAATCTAATAGAAATTTATTTCTTAATTGTTTTTTGTTTGTTTGTTTGTTTGTTTGTTTGTTGTATTTCTTGAAGCATGGACTCACTATGTAGCCTGGGCCTGTCGATGTAACTAACTATGTAGGCCAGCATAACATCAGCCTTGCAGCAATCCTTCTGCCTCAGCCTTCTAAGCTCCAGGACCAAGTGAGAATTATAAATGCATCTCATTTTTTCAGCTCTACTTTTCTTTCTTAGGTAATTAATTTTATACTCTTTTCAACAAGTCCAAGAACTTATGGAGATCATAAAATGTGGCAAAAATCAAGCTGCCCTCCCTGAACTTTATTCAGAGAATATTCAGGGAAGACCAGTCAGATGACAAGTAAATATTGACCATCCTCATGTGTTTAGGTACAAAACAAAGATACAGGAACTGAAAAAAATTCAAGGCAGAAATATCAAAATTTATACAATCAAATTAAGGACTAGCTTATGCTCCAGCCATTTTTATACAAAACTCTCTCCGATGCATCATCAGCTCCCTTGTGCTCCAATGGTCAGATGCCAATGCCAGATAATTCTAAACAATCTTTTTTCAGAGATATTCTCCTTTCCTAAGAAGGACAATTCTCCGTCAGTACCACCTCCACTCCTTTGCAGAGAGTGCACCACCTATAATCCCAACCACCCCCATGCTCACTGATTGCTATAAATAGCACTCTTCTAAAACTTCTTGGAACTGATCAACTCTCTTGTCAGGAAAACCATTGTTCTCACTCTCCTATCTGTCATAGTATGTCTTCAGGCTGTGAATTCAAGAAGATTATGGTTTTATTTTTTAAGAAATGGGACCCCCTTTCTACAGTGATATGTGCCAAGATCCCCTTTTGGATGCCTGAAACCATAGCTAATATCAAATCTTAAATATACTCTAAGCACACATGCTTATTACAAAGTTATTTATATAGCAAGAACATAATAGCTAACCATTAAATAGGAATTATTATAACATCCTGTACAAAAGTTTAATAGATGTGGTCTTTCCTCACTCTTTCTCTTTCCCTCACGTCACTTTTTCAAAACATTATTCCTTTTCTTTTTCACTTGTGGAAAGCACTTCACAGCTTCTTGTTGGCATATTCAAACTTTTGTACAAATCTTGTGCTGTGCTTTATTAAGGGATTATAAAGAGATATAAAGTAAGGGAAATTTGAACACAAGCTCTATGGTAAAATTGTGGTTGATCCCATAATTGAAATAACTATGAACTAACTAGTAGCAATATAGCATATATAGTGTGGATGCACTGAGCAAAGGGATAATCTACTCATTTGCAGGCAGTACATAGCAAAATAGGAAATCATTAAAAATATGCAATGTAAATCTTGTGGATTGGCTATTTCTTGAATTTCTCACTTAGTATTTTCAGACTCCATTTGATCATAGGTAACTAAAACCACAAAGGGCAAACTTTTGAATGGTATCATGTCTTAGTTATGATAAAATTAAATCCAAGTTTTAAAAAAAATCAAATTCTCCTACAGAGCCTTACAGCAACTCAGGTGGTAAGAAGAAAATGCCATCTTTGGTAAACCAAAAATTCAGGCTGAGATGAACTGAGCAGTTCTGACTTGATTCCTATGAAGGTACTATAGGTTATCCACTGGGACAGATATCTGGGGCTTCCAGAAGCTCAATCACAAGTGTCTTAACAGGAAGTTTATTTTCTCCTTCTTGTGGACCCTTCCCAAGAATGCCTCAATGATCTCAAGACAGGAAAATTGACTTCTTTTGTGCCAGTGATCCAGGAAAAAGGAAAAAAAGAAAGCATGGGTAAGGCATTTTTAATCCCGTCTCTGAAGGCCACTCAGTCACTCCTTTTATTGTTTGTGTTTGTGAGAAGTCATTACATCCAGCCTACAGTGAAGGGAGGAGAATCTGCTTCATAATTTGAAAGACAGATATGTCAAAGAATCTCTGGAAACATTTCAAACAACTACAAGGAGTAATGCAAGTTCTAGTGACATCTGGACAGGGGGGAAAAACTGTTATATTATCTACCTACATGTGAATAATCAAAATACATTATTTCCATAAGGCAATATTGTATTAATATGGCCAATACTCTAGCATGCCAACTTCAGCATTTATTAAAAGCCACTGTTCAAAGATTTTACAATTATGAAACAATGAGAATCTATCCTTATATACACTTGTATACACACACATGAACACACATTCACACATACCTCCAACTAATTATAAATTTTAAATATTCATAGAATATCTGCAGGGTTGTACACAAAGTAGCATAATCAGATGACTCATTGATGAAAAGTTGGGGGAAGTTTTAGCTATTCAGGGTACAAGTGGTTTAATGACTTGCAATTCTTAACAAAGACAAAGCCATCAGTAGCCAGTAGCCATCACAAACCATGGGGCTTCTTTTAAGATAAATGGGGGAACAATGGGTCTTTCAGAGATAAATATTCCCTCTCAAAATATTCTATTTCATAATAGAACTCTCTAAAGCCTGCCCTTCTTTCCCTCTGCCTTTGCAAGTCTTCGTTGTTTGTCCTAAAAAAAAAAAAAAAGAAAAAAGACAGTGTCTTGAACATTCCGTTTTCTCTTTTATTGATGCCACATGAAAATGCAGAATCACACATTTTAAAGAATCTTATCTGAAATAATTGAAATCTAGTGCGTGGTCTACAAAGCACTGAAAGATGACATTTAAAATACAGTAGTCATTAGTCACAGAAAGAATGCTGTAAGTTCAAGGCCAGCTAGGTACACTGCTTGTTCTCCCTTTCCTGCATCTCAACATCTTTGCTGGATTCCCTCCACTATCTAGCTTCTTACTCCTATTATCAGGAAAGTTCAGTATATGCACCTATTGTGTTCTTGTGATATGCTCTCCAGAGTGATCTTGTCAGTTGTGATCACTCCAGTGCTAGGCCCCAGATCAGGTTTCTCTTCCATACTCCAGTTATCCAATAGAAAACTCTGACCTCTCCTCAGAGGTCCTTAAATTTCAAAATGTCCTAAACAAAAAGTCCTCTCCCTAATTCCTTCTCAGACACTTTTGGGCACAATTATAACACATTCAATCTTCCATTCCTACCACTGTTTCCATATCGAGTCAGTCACCTATACACTCCCATCCTTTCATCTTGCAAAACACATCCCTATGTCCTGGACTTCCAATTGGACTATCAATTATAATAGACTCTTAATTAACTGTTCCCTTCCTACACTGCTGACACCCAGCTCCTTTCTTTATCTTAGAGATAAGGTGCTTTTCTTGAACATAAGCTATCTATTTCAAACCCTTCTTGGGCTTCCACTTCTACCAACAGGCAGAGCCTAAACTTGATTTCTTCATTACATGAGGCTTACTTAAATTTCATTCTATTTTGATGTCATTCTGTTTTTTTTTTTTCTCCCAGAAAATTCCTGCCCATCAAACAGCATCCCAATTATATGCAATACATACAATTCACTATTAGTATGCAAAGAATAATTTGTCATTCTCCCAACATACTTACTAGAACACACCCCTGTGTCTGTTTTTCAGAGGGAAAAAAACTTTCTTCTTACTTGTGTGTGAAATATGTTCATCATCCAGGACCTAGCTTAAGAGTTAACCCATCTGTAAAAACTGTCATGTTACTATGCCTATCTGGATAACTTCCTAACCCATTGCTTCATAACCAGTGATTATCTTGAAAGAAATAAACAAACATATTTTTTCAACTTTGTAAACCCCAGTATATAAGTCCTGTTGCTCAAAGGGGACAAATAAATGATGAATAAGAGATGAATGATAAGAGTGGTGAGATGCAGTAATAATAGCAAAACAAAAGCCTAACATATTTCCTGATGTAGACTTTCATGAAGCATGGTCAGTAACCAAGGAGCACATGTATCTGTCATGTTAGGTACAATTAACACAATTAACATACTTAAAATAGTATATGCAACCCTTGAATTTCACATATATCACAATGACAAAGGCCTCTGTATAAAGTTGCTTGGATTCTATGTTATGGGTGGATTAATTAGAAATTCAAATGTAAACCTTAGAGACTCCCTTATGCATGGATGACAGAAGCTGAGAGTCTTGATAAGGACAAAATGGTTCTTTAACACACATTTAAGTTGATGATCCTTGCACAGGGCAAGATATGATAAATCGCTGCCCAAACAAATACAATTTGTACATTCCCTAACTTTAGTCAAATCACATGAATTATTCTGTAGAAATAAAAGAACTATACATGGTCTACTGTGTTGATACACACTTATATTTTGTGCTAGCATGTCATAGTTTATGTTTTTATGAGATTAAATACATTGTGCAAAAAACTAAATATATTATTTGTACTAATTATTAAGATTCTATAAAAGTTATAAAAAGTCTATTCCAATGCAACAAAAAAATGAAGTGAAAATTATGTTGAGACTAATCCAGTCCTAAGATTTCTGTTCCTTGTCAAGTACAATCTACATTGCTAATGCTTCATGAAACTCTATAGTCATAGTAACCATGGAGTCAGTTAGCATAGGCCTCCATCCCTCTAGCACATCAATTATAGTGCCACTTTGAAGTCATTTGCTCAGGATTATTATTTTTAGAAATTTTCACAGAATAAGTTCACTATCTGGCATTAAGTCATAACAGATGTTTAAGAAGCAAACAAGAAAGAAAGAAAATGATGAATATATCAACCAAGGTCAAAGAAGGAGATATGAATGAGTCTGCTAAGAAGCTACAGACTGTCTTGGCCATCTCTGATGAATTCAAACCCAGATGCAGAAAGCACTGTCTCCATTAACATAACACTACACTCTACTGAAGTAAAAAGTTTTAAGACCCAACCAAACAACTTTATATAAGGTGGAACAATTCCTTCAAAAGTGTAAATAACTCTAAAGCTGTTAGACATAAATTTAGAACTTTTGTCTTTTCTGATCTTTAAAAATACAGAATTTAGAAAGTTTATTCCCACCTCTTAACTGATAAAAATATAGTGGGATAATGAACCAATCAACCACATAATGCTCATTAAGCTGAACCATTGACAAACCTGTGAATTACAGAAAATCTGGTATTCATAGGGATAAACCTGAAGAATTTGCTGCATAAGTAACAATATTGCATTCCATGAGGCAAGAGAAATAGAAGTCTAAACACATACCAACAGAGTCATATTTCCTTCACCTAAGCATCCCAGGTAGAGATACTGCCCACTCCCCTAACAAGTCACACTGCTAGGACACAACACAAAACCTTATGGGAGGAAATCCTCTAAAATTATTTATTACTTTAAATGGGATTTATTATTTCTATTTCAAAGATTCCTTTCTGGATTATTCAGTGATTGCTTTCTAAAATGAGATATTTCTTAATATTCCAACACAGACTTCTAAAATGGAGAAATATTTGTGGAAACTTCCAGAACATTAAAATGGAACCTTAGCCTATAAAATCTGTCTATGTGTCCAAAGTATACACATATGTGAAGACAAAAAGAGATTCATCTATATAGATTGTGATAATATATGGAAAGTTCATTTATTAGTAAAAGTTCCCTGTAGAAGGCAATAGAGGAACAAGGACCAGTGCACACTTTAAATCATAAAACTTGGGTGGTAAGTGGGTGACTTTCAGCACAGTGATCGTTTTTAAAGTTGAATAGCTAACTCCTGATGACAGAAAATTCTTCACATTTTAAGCAAGGCTATTTGTCAGGTACATGCATCTAGAGCCATGTACCACTCAGTCCTTCACTGTGGCCATGTAAGTCAAATAGCCAACCAAGTATGCATATCAGGGTAGATCAGCAGTATCCACTGAGGGCCAGTAACAACTAGATATTCAAGAGTCCTTATTATTTCTACAAAAAAACAAACAAGCAAACAAACAAACAAAAAAACAGAAAATAAAAACCTCAGGGTGGTAGTTGAAACAGCACTTTGGTTGTCAAACTGCCTAAATTCCAATCTTGACCCACCAGCTATAAGCTAAGCTATGGTATTTATATCGTGTTATTTATCCCTACTTCAATTTCAGAGCCTGTAAAATGGGAACAGTAAGAGAGACACTGAAGAACTAAAGTGAATTGGTGCTATAAAATGCTTTCAGAAGTCTCTGAAATATAACTTGTTTGATAAATGGCATTTTTGTGTTACTATTCTTGTCTCTACATGAGAAGACTGTGGTGTATATAAGAGAAAATGGGTTCAGAACAGAATGCGCACATGCCCTCAACATCTGATCCATCATTTTCTAGAGGAAGATATACAGGTCTATAGGTGAACAGTAATTATACCACAGTTGTAGACCAAACAACTGGACGAGCAGAGACACCAGAATGGAAGTGTTCACGCCAAGGGCAGTCCACTGGTTTACTTGTCAACAGGAAGGTCTCAAGCTAGGAATATCTGACTTCTGATGAATAAAACTTAAGCTTTGTTTTAAAAAATTATAGTAGCTGTTTGCCTTTGAAAGTGATACTTTAACTGTAGCTTAAAGCCTTGGATTCCTACTGGCTGTGTGTAAAACAGAAAGAATACTAAGCATAACACAAACATGATGTCTCAGGGACACATTACTCACTGATGTTCTTTGACTTACAAAGGAGTCTTATTCCTAAAATCCCACCATAAAGTGAAAATATGATGAGCCAAATGTACACTGAGCACCACTAAGTTCTGGAATATGATAGCTTAACACCATACCATGCCACAGTAATGTAGTTGCTTCCCTCAGTCATGGAGCTGCAAGGCATCTTCATGTCACCAGGAAGATAAAAAGATAAAAATTCAAAATTTTCCAGTTTTGTTACTACTTAGCATTTATCACATTCATAGCATTGTAAAGCCATAATATCTTTAAGTGGAGCCTCTGTGAGTCAGAGGCAATCTACATCAAGCACAGGAAGCCCCTTTTATAACATCTACAACCTTTTCTAAAGACTACCTTAAACTAGGTCTTGGCCTTTTTCAGACATTGAAATCATCCTCATTTTAAGGACTTTATGCCCCAGTCATATGTATACCCTCAGAGAACTTACAGAATTTCCTAATATAAACTTTAAGTAAATGCTATCTTTGTAAGTCAAAGCAGTGTAGTGGTAACAAATTATCAAAGGTCAAGGAGCATAACAAGGACTAGCTGCCAATGCCTAATTCATTTAGAATTCGATGTTTTCAATCTACTGATGGCACAGTGTGTGTGTGTGTGTGTTCTTACCTCTCTTCCACCTAAAACACAGCTGGAATATTTGAGCAAATCTTTACCTCCATGACACAAAACCAATCTATTACACAGTCTATAGAAACATAGCTTACAAATCAATTGTTTACGGCAACTGTCACAGTCTGCACTAGTATTTTCCAAATGCCAGTGTATAGAAGCCTTAGTTTTTGGACCACTGAGTGGTTGAGAAGTGATGAAACCATTAGGAGATGAAGGCCAGTGAACAGAAATTGGATAAGTGGTAGCAGGCACTTGAAGTTGATAATAGAATCTGAACTCCTTCCTCTTTTTCCTCTCTCTTTGTTTTCAGGCTATCATAACATCTCCACTGTAACATGTACTCCCTGAGAAGATAGGCTGCCTTACTATAGCCCCAAGATTAATAAGCTCAACAGACATCAATTGAAACTGTAACTAAAACAAATCTTTCATCTTAAGTTAATTATATCTAGCATTTTGTTACAGGAATAGGAAGGTGACTAACACAATAATGAAGATATTTAAAAGGATTCAAATGATAACATTTCATTTTTCAGATGTAAATGTTCATCTGATATTATACAATGAATGTTAATTGAAGGACTTTTTTTTTCATTTGAAAAAGAATGGCCCCCATAGGCTCATAGTATAGCCTTGTTGGAGTAGATGTGGCCTTGTTGGAGGAAGTGTGCCACTGTGGGGTCAGGTTTGGAGTTTCAAATGTTCAAGCTAGGCTTAGTGTAGTTTTCTCTTGCTGCTGCCTGCTGATCTGGATGTAGAACTCTCAGCTACCTCTGCAGCACCATGTCTGCCTGCAAACCATTATGTTTTCCACCATGATGACAATGGACTAAAGGTCTGAATCTGTAAGGAAGTCCCAATTAAATACTTTCCTTTCTAAGAGTGACACTTTAAATGCGTCTTAATGAACCATACTAGTAAAAGCAGGAAAGAGAGTGCTACTGAAAACGATATAGATTTTGATGACCTCAATCAAGAGTTTTAAGAGGGAAGAATATTAGTAAATGGCATTGATGATCATTCTTGTGATATTTTGATAAAGAATATGGCTCTTTTCTTTCATTGTTCAAAAAAAAAATCAGCCTGGGAGCTGGAGAGATGGCTCAGGAGGTAAGAGCACTAGCTGTCTTCCTGTGGACCAGGTTCAATTTCCAGAACACATGTAGTAGCTCACAACAGTCTGTAACTCCAGTTTCTGAGGATCGAATACCCTCATACAGACATATATGCAGACAAAATACCAATACACACAAAACAAAAAATCTACCTGAAGCCAAATTAAGAGTTTTGGATTAATAGCATTGGCAGATGAGATTTCAGAACAGCCTCCTATTGACTCTGTCATGTGGCTATTAGTGGTGACCCTTCTGTATATCTACAATGAAAGAAGCAAGCTAACCAAGGAAAACTACAAAATGTACAATTTGAGAAAAAGAGCACCAGTAAATGTGACAAAGCTAAGTCTTATGCTCAAGGAGATAAAAAGCTTAAAGAAAAGCTTGACTCTAAATGAGATAAAGGGAGTGGCCTCAGATCAAGACTTCAAATAGTTAAGAATCCAATTGGATTATTGGATTATTTAACAATAATAATAATATAATTATTATTATTATATTATTTGGATTACTGTGAAAGGAATTTTTAAAAAGCTTTGGGACCAGTGGGGTGGCATATAACTTTAAATACAGCACTAGGGAGGAAGAGACAAGTGGATCTCTGAATTAGAAGACAGCCTATTCTACCCAGAGTGAATCGCAGGACCAGTTTAGGCAGCAAAGAAATCCACTGAAAATAGAAATCTAGTGAAAATGTATTTAAATGCGGGGACATGTTCCAGGCACAGCAAGCAGAATTGGTCAACTTCAGCTATGTGGTTCTGACGTTAGAATCAAGGATGAAAGAAAGAGGTTATGGAATCTTCCTCCATGGCTAAGGAGAGAGCTGTTCCTACATAGAGGCCCAGAGAGGACATTGTGGCTTGGAAACACTAAGATGCTGAAGGTGTCAGAGTTTTGAGATGCCTGCCAAGGAAAGCTGCAGTCTGGTGTGGGGCCAGCCCAAGAGAAAGAAGTGAAATGCAGTCAATAAATGAAAAAAATTTAAATCTAAAGAGAATTTTGACAACAGACATGAAGATGTGGTTTGGAGTTTGCTCAGCTGGCTTTTGTTCTTGCTTTTGTCTTCACTATGCTTGATTTCATTTATATTGGAATGGTAATGCATATCCAGTACTATTGTATGTTGGAATTATGTAATCTGCTTTTTATTTTGATTTACAGGAGGTTACATTTAAAAGATTGTCATGAGTCTCAGAAGAAACTTTAAACTTTTGACTTTTAAACAGTGTTGAGATTGTTATAGACTATGAGGACATTGGAAGTTAGACTGAATCCATTTTTACATTATGAAATGGCTATAAGCCTAAAAGAGCCAGAAAGTGGAATGTGATGGTTTGAATAAAAATAGCCTCCATAGGCTCATAGTTTTGAATGCTTGGTCACCAGGAGTGACACTATTAGGAGATGTGGCTTTGTTAGAGTAGATATTGTATTTTTGGAGGGCATGTGCCACTAGGTCAGCTTTGGGGTTTCAAATTATTAAACCAGGCTCAATTTATTTTTCTTCCTGATTCCTGCCAATGCAAATACAGAACTCTCAGCTACCCTGCAGTACCTCATCTGCTTTCATGCCATCATGATTCCCACCATGACGGCAATGGATTAGATGCTTTCCTTTATAAGAATTACAATGGTCATAGAATATTGACATATAGAACATGTCAATAGGACACTTACAATTAGTTGACAAATGGAACTAAGACAATTAGTCAGATTTGAATAAGATTTTGTTCACCTGATACATTTCAAACAAAATGAAAATATGTTTTGCATAGAACCAAAAACTGCTGCTTGACCTAAACCTTAATATCCCTCTTCACATAGCTGTGAGACATAGACTTTCTGTAGTTTCATTTTATCTGTCAACCCTAGAAATGTATTTATATATCTGTTACTAGTTTTCACTTTTGCATTCCTCTCTTTTACTAAAATATAACTCTATTGACACTCGTTTCCCTCAGGAAGAAAAAGTAATTAGTTAGAAGTTGGCCAAAATACATCTGACAAAAGAAATAGCTTAAAGTTACACACTGCCTTTTCATATAAAGTTTCATTTCAGTTCTGCATGTCTTGGTGAAATTCTCCTATGAAATGAAATATCTGCATTAGGTAGGCCAGGAGGAAGAAAGTTCACTGTCTCTGTATGCTCAGTTTCTAAAATCCTAAACATAATCCATTGGAAAATGCTATAGTAGTTTAGAAGAGAAATAAACCAAAATTAGCTTTATGTTGAGAAACATAAGCCATCCTCAGGGAGAACAATTTGCTTTCTATATTTACCATTTTTCTTGGACTTAAATATAATGGAGAGAATGTTATAATGTATGGAAAACACACAGAATGAGTAGACTGCATTTGGGATAAAAATACCATGTAGACCAAAAATATTATGGTGCCTTTAAAACCCAACTAAAACAAAATTTAAACAGCTGTAAGTTACCAGAGCAGCTATAGCATATACAAATATTGATTGATTACTCATTGCCTTCTTTTCTGTGTAATAATTAATAGTACTTGGCATTATGTCTTAGCATTCACATAAATGAGATGAGCTGCATACAATATCCTCACTGGAAGAGGTCTAGATCTTGCCTTTTGTCAAGCTTTGCAGTGATGTTAAAACAGAGTTAGGGAAGGCAGCATGGAGAAGGCAGAAAACTAACTTAGCTTTAAGAAAAGTATTCAAAATGTTCAAAGCATAAAAAGTTTCAAAATGGGCTAAGAAATGAGGCCAGATTATATAGGTTAACCAACAATATTGAAGCAGAGATGAGTATTGTTTGTGAATTTCCTGTCCTAGCACACCTGCAGGTACATCTATTAGTAATGTGTAGCTGGGTCTATAGGAAGGGGAGACTGAAAGATCTTAGATAAGAACAAGATAGAATTCATAACAAGGCACTCAGTGTCAAATGCGAAGTAGACTAGAAAATGGGGATAAAGAAAATGTCCTTTTTTAAAAGTTCATCCAGAGCAAGGGGAAAGTAGAGTACAGAAACAAACAATAGGAAGAGCTGGAACATCAGATATTTTGGCAGCCATTTCTAATACCTTGGGCTTTGGGTTCTAATAGAAGATAGTATGTAAGGCAGGGTGGACTGATTGGACAATGAGGTCCATCATCAAAAGTAACTTCAGAATCCGTTAAGGACAAGAGAAGATGGAAGGGATAATCTTCAGCACTGATTCACTCCTCAACTAAATACAAAGTCTCTTCTTGAAAAGAGTGGAATGAGATGCACCTTGGTTTGATTTTTAATCCTTCTTTGTAATTTTTTTTAATTTTATTATTTTTTTATTAGTAACTTTTTTTAAATGTTAATCAAAGGCTTTATAAGTTTGGCAATGCTCAGTAACAAGATGCCCATACAATCAGAAGTGTAACCCGACACCCAACCTAGATATACCAACTATCTTTGACTGCTGGAGACACGCCAACATCTTGCCTCCATGTTCCCTTCCCCCCACCCCTCTCTCCTCTGTCTCCTAGCTCCTCCTCTTCCTCTCCTTACTCCTCCCACCTTAGCTCCTCCTACATATCACCCTTCCTGTTAAGATAAGACTTTTCTCTCAAAATACAATTAGAGCATAACTATACTAATTTGTATCAGTAAGGTACAAGATAGACCTAATACCCAGTCCATCATTTTGTTGACTAACCAGAACCTCTGTCATCTCTCCTAACTAATAGACTTAGTTCTGAACCTGGCTTTTTTCTTGGCTTTAGAATGAATGTCAGCTGGAAAACATCCTCTCAAGTCTTTTCTCTCAAAGTAAATAGCCAGGATTGGCTATGAGACTGTAAGTCTTCAACCCCGTCAGAAATCCAGAATGACTGAATTAATTGAAATTATGGGAAGCACAAAGCATAGCTTCTAGAACTTAGCCAATTTATAGAGACTGCTGAACACCTGGATAGTCCCTATACTACAAAATGTTGGAGCATCTGATCTTCAGCCTTCTGGCCCAGGATCACCTGACAGACCTAGTGATGCAGAAGAGTCGGTGCCCTATTCCCTGGGCTTGGGGACTGAGGTGGTTAATATTGGGCTGTCTTTATAGGGAAAAGTAGTGGTTTTTGTTGGAACATGGAGGAATAGCTAGGATTTACTGCATAGCCATAACCTATTGGTAGAAATCTGTATAATTGTTATTAAGCTGAAGTTATAATTTCTTAAACGGTACGAAATTTACTTTGATTTCAAATTTAAGGTTTTCATTGGTATGAGTTTCTTATTGATATAGAAGTGAGATTAATATTGTTACTCTCATAGGCATTGTGTCTAAATAATACATTTAGGAATACAAGACTTAGACCCAGTCCTTCTCTAACTTTTTTAACTGATTTGAGATGGTTAGCCTGTGAGTTAAGGGCCTATAGCAAATTCATGGCTCTGAGTTTATTGTTAGAGTGTTTTCTATATTTTATTTAGAAATAGCTGAGAGGAGTTAACAGAAAACAGTCCAGACTGCCTTACATGGATGGTTGGTTTTCAAAACGTCAGAAGTCCACAGAATTGACATTACAAACATTTCTGTATTAAGGTTCATTTTGATTAGAGACCTGTCTTCTCCTGACAGCTTCCTGTCTTGGATTCTAAGAAGAAATTGAGCATCTTTGTAGTTACTCCAGTTGTGGTGAGACAACCACTAGGCAAGAATTGCCTCTTTTCATCTACAGACAAATTGCTGTCCTGAAAAGGACACACTTCTTTGTAATTTAAAATGTTGATATATTTCATTCTAATTTTGAGCTCCCAGTCCATCTCCAGAGAGAATTAAATAAAATATAAAATATAAAATTCTTCCAATTTTATCTAAAATCTATACTTTTGCTTTTTTTCTCTTGGTTTCACATTCAGTATTCCTTACCTGAGTGGGTGCAGTTTTCCATTATCTGAGTATAAAGTAGACTCTTTCCTTCCACATCATCATTCTTTTAGTCACAAGAGTCTGGCATGCATCAACAATAAAAAAAAGTCCTTAAACTATATTAGTCCTGACTCCTGTGAGAACATAAGTATTGGTCCTCTGGTCAGAAAAGTTCACATATAAGCATTTGTGTCCCTGGCATCGTTACAAGGGTCCTGTACAGTCATCTGTGGGCCACATAGTTAAAGAATCTCTAATACTAGAAAAATCCCTAATTATGTCTAAAATCAGAACCTCCAGATTCTATCTTGTCCTTTATGAATGGTATAACCTTCAGAAAATCTACTAAAATTCTCATTTAAAAATGATGTTTATCCCTCAGCAAGAAAACTTCTCTTTGCAATTGGACAGGGAACATTACAGAAAACACTAATCAAAACATAGAGTTATGGAGCTTACTTACAATTGATATATCTACAATACAGCTCCTGAATATGAATCTCAGGGAAGAAGGAGCAGAAAAACTGTAAAGCTAGAGGAACATAGAGTTTTCTATGAAAGTGTCTCCTAGGAATGTCAGAAGCTAGCCCCATAAAGTCCTACCAGAATGACTTTCTGAACAAGACATGACCATGACCATAAACAAAGACAACATCAGTAGATATGCTAACATAAAAGGCATAAAGCTCATGAAGCCTCAACCTCTACATAAAAAAAACTACAGGCAACTATGAAATGCTGAGTGAGAGAGAGAAAAATAGTCTTTTCCAGGTAAGATCACATCAATTGATTATTCGATACTAAATGTTCAGCCCTGAAAACATAAACATGAGTAACATTAAACAGACTAATCAGGTTATATTTATGTATAGAGATACATATACATGTGCATATACATATATGCATATATATGCATATAACTACAATTAATGAAAAAAGAGGACAGGGACTTGAAAAAGAGCAAACGGAGGGTATATAGGACAGCTTAGAAGGAAGATAGCGAAGGAAAAAATGATGTAATTATATCATAATCTCAAAAACATAATTTTAAATGGTGCTCATAATTTTTGTTGTAATTACCTCTCTAGTACTTTTATAAATGTATATGTGTAGATATTTGTAGACATATATGCAGATATCTGTATATACTTAGCTATGTGTTCTGCATATGTATGTATATTCTAATTTATTTTCCTGTGCAAATTAACATGTGTATAATAGAAACCTTGAAATTGTCCTTGAGTCTAAGTTTTTTCTTAGTCTTTCAAAATCTGTTAAATGTTCTTTTAATGTAGATAGTCAATTCTCGGTCATATCCACCTTGCTAAATTCCATAGATCTGAGCCTTCATCTTCTTTAAGGTCTCACTATTTCTGGTCTGTTATAAAGATTCACTGTATAAATGGAAATTTACATCTATGTTTTTGCACACCTAAATATATAAAATGTGTATATATGAATATGATGTATATTTCATTACCCTCCTGATTTGGCTAGGTTTCTATGAGATGATCATGTTTCTAGGAATAATATTTGACTAATGTAAATTATGTTCTTTCTGTCATTTGTCCTACCAGAAAAATTAAGCCAAGATAGAAAGTTAGGAGCATATACCATATAGAGAGCATTTGCTAAAGAGAAAAGGAAACACATAAGCACAGAAAACTGAAGAAAAGTTCTTATTAAGAAAATGTTAGGTTGTCCATTACAGCAAATATTTTGAAAAAGAAAATAAGCCAAACTCATGGAACAGAAATAATATCCTCTCACCTTTTACATAGACAATTGATTCTGACCACAGTTGGTCCAAGCTTCTTTCACTGCTACCCTAGGAAGCAAGAATCCCAAAGCTAGGATTTATGTCAGAAAGATATACCATATTCAGGAGTAAAGCAGGAGTGACTTAAAATTTTAAAGCACTATATATAATGGCTGGTTTTGTGTGTCAACTTGACACAAGCTGGAGTTATCACAAAGAAAGGAGCCTCCCTTGAAGAAATACCCCCATGAGATCCAGCTGTGAGGCATTTTCTCAATTAGTGATCAAGTGCCCATTGTGAGTGGTGCCATCCCTGGACTGGTAGTCCTGAGTTCTATAAGTAGTCAAGCTTAGCAAGCCAGGGGGAAGTGATTCAGTAAAGAGCACCACTCTTTGGCCTCTGCATCAGCTCCTGCTGCCAAGATCCTGTCCTGTATGAGTTCCTGTCCTGATTTCCTTTGGTGATGACCAGCAATGTGGAAATGTAAGCTGAATACACCCTTTCCTCCTCAACTTGCCTCTTGGTCATGATATTTTGTGCAGGAATACAAACCCTGACTAAGACACTATATATTAATAAAGATCCTACAACTGTTTGATAAACTGAATTATAATACTTCAGAAATCCATTGTTTGTAATTATAATCTTTTAGTATCAACAATAGTACCATCAGATAACAATGCTGAAGCCTAGCACTCAGGACAGAGAGAAGTCTATGATACAAGTGTTGAAGAACTGAATACTTTGACCATCAAGGAACCAGTGGTAATGAGGCTGTTTGCTCTCTGTTGCAGAATTTTGCATTTCATGGAGTTTATTCTCCTGCCTTAGAGAAAAGGACTGAATGCATTCCTATACACCAAGAAACAAATAGAGATTCCTATGTTTTGTCTTTTCCTGACAATAAACTATTAATAAAAATGTTCTTAATGTGTTCATCCTCAAAACATCACAGTGTAGTTTAAAATATAAAATAATCTCAAACAGGCAATATCTCAAAACAGAAAAAACAGATTTTTTGAAAAATAAATTTTAAAATGTCTCTCTTCAAAAGTAGTAGAGTATAAAATGTTTTAATACAGACCACAATGTAGAGCAGGTCCACAACCACTATAGCAGGTGGTAAGACATAGTCAACTAAAGTTTTATAACATACTGCTGGTAATCTTCTTTTGGAAGCAGCTCCATCTATGATCTGATTACTTTAGGATGGAATGGAAATCAGTGTTTTCATTTTCAGTATACTGTTGAACAAATTGGCATATGCAATATTTTGTTAGAAAACAGACTTGCTATTAGATTATCTTGTCCAGTTATAAACTAATGTGAGTGTTCTGAACATACTTTAGGAAGGCTGAGCTATGTTTTGTAGGTTAAGTGTTTTAGAGCATTTTCAAGCTGAGATATATTCAATTTACAAAGCATCTATTAGGGCATTCATAACCCCCATTACAAGTCAAAAGTCACTATGTATGATGTGGAAGTCACTGTGAAATATACTACTTTATAATTCTGCTCATTTGAAAATACTATCATAAAGCAAAAGAGTCTGAAAAAAATATACACACCAAGCAATCCAAATAGGGTTGGTATTATTATCTATTAACAAATTTGTTAGTCATATTTCATCTGAGTAAATCAACTTACAAATGTTTGTTTGCCTCATAAATTTAAAGATTTTGGTACTTCATCCATTAGCCTTGCTGGTTTGGGACCTCTGATGAGTCAGCACACTGAGGCAGGAGGGCAAAGGAAAACAAACCATGGCCTCATGGCCAAGAAGCAAGAGAGGAAAAGCAATAGCCAAGATCTCATATTATATTTCAAGTGCATAGCTCTTACACAAAGTTTTCACTATCTCCCAAGTAGCACCGAACAGATTTATTTTGACTCCTGTTTCAGAAGGATTACAAGCATTCCCATCATTAAAGGGAAAACATAGCACAGGTCATAGTGACAGGAGCATGTGGCAAAGGCTTGTTCATGTGGTGATTAACTAGGAAGAAGAGACATCAAGCCAAAATCAGAAATAAATTTATCCTTCAAAGGCCCACTGCGACCTACTTCCATTTAAATCACATGTTCTAAAGATTCTACAACCTCAAAGTAGCAGAACGAGCTACAAAGCAGTTATTCAAATATAGGGGCCTATAAAGGGTTTCACAGTCAAACTACACTATAACCCTTCAATACATGAGCCTTTAGGGGACACTGAGAATTTAAAGCATAATTTCACAGAACAAATGATTCTATAAAAGTCAACTAAAACAGCAGTTCTGTGGCCTAAAATCATTCAAGAGCAACTTAAGTGAGTGGTTATAACTTGGCTCTTGAGATTTGGCTGTCCAAGTCCATCAGATCAATCTGAGCTCAGTCATCTGAAGGCTGATGTTGATGCCTCTCCTTTCAAGATGACTCACTTTCACAGATGGCATGCTGGCTCTTCATGCTAGCAGGAGGCCCCACTTCTTGCCATGGGAGAGCTTCACAGAATGACTGTTAGCATCCTCTTAAGATGGCAGCTGGGTTTCTCCAGAGTACAATAGAAAACAAAGTGAAGCCACTATCTGTTATGACTGGCTTAAAAGTCACACCACTATTTCAATAATATGTTATTTAATACACAGGAAGTCAAATCATAGAAACCACACTGATGATTGGCTACCACAGATATACTTCCTGTCATGGTAAGCTGGAGAGCCTAAAGACTCCTCAGGCTTAAAGCAAACTATAATAACTAAATTTATCAGTTAATAAGCATAAAATGGAGTAATACAATCTAAATTTATCCTTTCCATTTTTAAAGCCCAGGACCAGTGATGGTCACCTCTATACATGTGACTCTAATGTTTCCCATCCTGATGATGGACAGGTAGCTCCTTGTAGGCAGAGCTTCAGCAAATAGGCTATGAAGATAAGTGTGTAAGGCTTCTCAGCTGAAGTCTTGCAAGCCCATGTGCTATTCGGTGCTTACATTTTCTTGTCCAATATGTGGGCCCACATTCTGAAAAGCATAGCTGTCACTACAGAGCTATGACACTTCCATTAACCTTCACTGTGGAAGGTCATGGGCACCATAGTGATCTTGATATGAGCAACAGTAAAATGTCTTATTCCTAGACCATGGTGATTTGGGGTCTACTTGTTATAACAATGTAACCTAGAATATTCTAACTCACAGATGTAAAAGAATAAAATTTTAAAAACATATGCTAAGTTCCTAAAAATATGTAACACATAATAGATGACTACTGGTCCCTGAATCTTCTGAATGCCACCCATCTCATTAGCAAGAAACTAGATTCGAATTTAGTTCATAGAATCACTTTCAAAGGTGTAGGAGACAAAAGTCATGAAAATTCTCACAACACATACATATGCATATCTTCTTACTGAAGATAATAAATATTTAGGTTTTCCCCCCTTCCCAACTGTGACCAGAAGTGATTCAAAACGTCTTTTTTTCTCTCATAGGAACCATGGTACCTTTATACTCCAAGTTCAGTATCCCTGGAAAACTGATAGACTTGGCTTATTTTGGTAGTTCCAGCAAAAATAGCATAGTTTATACTCAATAAATGCAACTGCTTGTCAGTAATGAAGATAGCTTCATTAAAAGACATACCAGTTCTGAAAATGTTGTCATCTCAGAATTACCTTCATTATTAGCTTACAAATAAAGAAAATGCACTTTACTTCTTTGTATATGGGGGAGGGGTATCAGTTTCTATAAGTGTAATGTTTATGGGCATGCATATATATACCAGTGCAATTCCCCAGGCATGTATGTGTGGAAGCCAGAAGCATCTGACATTAATTGTCTCCCTCAATCACTACTCCATATTATTTTTTGAAACAGGATCTCTCACTGAACCTGAACTCATCAGTTAGACAAAATTGGCTGGCCAGAAAGCCCATAGGTTCCAACTGTCTCTGCCCTCCAGCATCGGGCCAACAGGAGCATGCCTCCATGCCCAGTTGTTCATATGGGTGCTAGAGATCTGACATAGGTCCTTCCTGCCTTCTCTGAAGGCGCTCATCCACTAAGCCATTTATCTCCCTAGCTCAAGTTTGCCTCCTGTTTAATGTAATTAAAGGCCTGTAAATGCTATCTTTTTTTTGAGTCATCTCTTTTATCTCACAAAAAGAACTATGTGCAATGACCACTGTGTGGTCTCTAAATCAAATAATTTAAAAGGCTGACATATAACAGGGTCTGTTAAGTAAATGAGTAAGAGGCAATAGTGAGAATCATTTCCTTTAAAAGAATCCAGCTGCTTTGTATGGCAGTAGTCATCACACTTTTAACTCCTGAGAGATTCCATCATAGGTTTATAATGTGCTCTTAATAGTCTATTACAGCTCATCCATACCTCATTGAAAAGCTTGTCAAAATTCACCTGGCCAAGTCACACAGTCTATCACTGCTGACATCAGTGAAATGTGGCTTTTTAGACACATGGTGGATTGCTATAATCAGGTGAATTTTAGTCACTGTCTTTCATTGATGGGCTCCCAGCAATGGCCAGTATGTCTGCTGTGACATTTAAAAAAAAGAGAGAAAATAGCACAAATTTTCTTGCTCTCTCCCTTTCTTCAGTACAGGTGAGGAAATAAATTGCCAGAATCCATTCTGTCTTCCCTTATGTAGCCAAAAATGAAGGGAAGTAAGAGCTGGGCACCACTAACAATATATATGTTTGTTTCCAATGAATCGCCACCTAATAGCCCAGCCCACTCTCCTGTATGTAGAATCAACCTCTAAGTGTAGCTGAGTCATGATAAACAGCATCCTACTGTCATCAGGAGCCAAGGGAATATCACAACATCAATATGAGAACATCAAATTCTTCTTCCACTCTAGCTATGAGGTTACCTGTTCAAACTTAAGTACTGTGCTCCAGGATCGCAACAAGATTTCACCAACTGATATGCCTGACAATGCACTTACATAAAACTAAATTCATAATCAAACAATATTTTAAATAAGCTTCAAATGTCATATATGTTAAAAGATTATACAGAAAAATAAAGTACATTAATTTAACACATAGTATATCATTTGTACTGTATAAAGTCATCCTTCCTTTGAAGCTTAAAGTTGTTGTGAAAGCAAGGGAGGAAAGTTGGACTTGGTGACATTTCCAATACCTCTAACTCAAAGAGTATAAGGTGAATCATCCATGTGGTCTTTGTATAATTTACATTGGCTCAAACCTGAAGTTTCTTTGGATATCATCTTCAAAATAAATTATTGCAATCATATTGTTTTCCTAGATGAAGTTTTAAACAGCAAAAAGAATGCCTCTATGATTTGCATTTCTTCTTCTGGTTCTGATCATATACTGAAGAGGTCAAAGTTGACTCATTTCATATGTTCATCTACTAACTATATACTGATTCTCTACTACACTCCTATAGGCATTGGATAATCAAATGATTAAACAGAGCTTGTTGGAACCTTGGTTAATACATATATAAGGATAAAGGCTAAGATTATATCCACTGACAAAAAAAGAAAGGTGTCATGAGGCAGAATTAATTTTTTTATTTCAGTACAAAAGTCTGTACCTCACATATTTTCTTGAGAAAAATATAACTGAAATTTTAAACTTCTAAAAGATGACATATATATGCATACATATACAAATATATGGAATATAAAGGAATCTTACGTAGGAGCCAGTCAGGTCCTCAACCAAGATTAAAGTGAAATGTTTTAAAGTGACTCAGGGTATATTGGTCATTCATGTAATTTTTATTACATTCCCAATAATTTATATAAATTTACCCAAAGCTTGCTGGTTAATTAAGTTGATTCAACAAGATAAAGTTTTTGAGATAAGTGTATTGATCAACAAGCACTGATTTGCTAAATTCTTCTTCAATGAACTAATCTTTTGTTTGTTTACTAGAAATAAAACATAGTTTAGAGAGGCAGAGCCATGTAGCAGAGCCAGAGTTCAAGGAAAACTGGCTAAATAAGACACAACGTCTGGTCAGCCATTTCAGTTGAGCATACCCAAATGGAAGTAGAAATGCAGAGTAATAGTAAACGTTTATTATGCTGCAGAAAGTAACATCCCTGCCTCCCTACTTTCATGCTTATGCCCCTAAATGAAATCAATACCCACTGATTGACTTAGTTAATCTCCATTACTAGGTTCAGGACTATTCTAGACAGGTGCTATTCTGGGAGCAGGATTAAATTTTTGTGTTCCTTGTCCCCTGATTCTAACACTATATATAGCTGTAATCAAAGTAGAGTCAGTGTTCAGTGTGATAATAAATTGTGTTAGTTGGAGGCATTAAAGTCTACAGAGTCAACTGTTTGACCCAAAATATAATTATTTAATAATAATGTAGGTGAGATAAGGCTTTAAAAGATGTGTGTGTGTTTGTGTGGGTGTGTGGGTGGGTGTGGGTGTGGGTGTGTGTATGTGTGGTGTTCGACTGTATGCAACCTACCTTTTAAAATAAATAGTTGAATTTCAGACAATAAGACTACTTATCTGGGAAGGTGTATTTCTTAGTATAAACTCTTGTTTTTATTTTGAGATTATCTTCCAAACTCCACTCATGACTCTGAGCTCATGGGGACTCTCAGAGTCTGAACTACCAACCAAAGAGGACATGGCCTAGGCCCCTTACATAAATGTACCAGATGTGTAGTTTGGTTTTCATGTGGGTCCCCAGCAATTGGAGCAGGGATTATCTTCCACTCATGGAAACCTGGTTTTCTCCCATACAAGATGGTCAGTTGTTAGTTTTGAGGAAAGTCAACCTTAAATCAACAAAATGTCAATGTCATCCACCTTAGTGTGTGTGTGTGTGTGTGTGCGCGCGCACACACACACACAGGTACACATTTGTGGAGGCCAAAGAACAAATTTCTGGACTGTATCTTTTCTCCACTTCAGGGGTCCTGGGGTTAGAACTCAGGTTTCAGGAATTGAAGGGCAAACACTTCTACGTACCTCCATCTCACCAGTCCCTATCTGTCTGTTTATCTTGAGACCCACTCCATGGAAGAAAAGTAACTCCTGGCATTATTGATGATACTCTGCTATGCTTCCAGACAGGAATTTAGCACAACTGTCATTTAGAGGCTTCATCTAGCAGCTGATGGAAACAGATCCACTGACTCACAGCCAAACATTAGGCAGAACTAAGGGAGTTTATGGAAGAGTTGGGAAAGGATTGAGGGAGTCATAGGGTCAAGAAGACCTACCGAGCCAACTTACCTGAGCTCATGGGGGCTCTCAGAGCCTGAACCACCAACCAAAGAGGACAGGGCCTAGGTCCCTTACACAAATGTACCAGATGTGTAGCTTGGTCTTCATGTAGGTCCCCCAACAATTGGAGCAGGGATTGTATCTGACTCAGACTCTGACTCAGACTCTGTCGCCTTCCTCTGGATCCTTTTCCCCATAGCTGGGCTGCCTTGTATGGCCTCAATGGATGTGTTTAGTCCTAATGAGACTTGACTGCCAGGGCATGTTGGTATGCATGGGGTTGAGGGGAGGTTCCCCTTCTTCTCAGAGAAGTGGAGAGGGGAATGGAAAAAGAGGAATGGGAGTGTGGGACTTGAAGGAGAGGAGGAAGGGGGGCTGCTTTCAGGATGTAAAGTGAATAAGTAAATAATTTTTAAAAGTCAGCTGATTGTGTTGTGGACACAATTAACTATTCCAAGGACCCTCTTCTGAACTCTTTTATCTTTCCACCTCTCTTCTCTGTGCTCTCATACTTTCCAAAAATTCTCACTGGTAGTTCTGCCCTATTTTGTGTAACACAAATTCTTTTCTGAGTAGATGGCATACAATTGCCTACTCTAACAATTGAATTATATATACTTAGAATTTATCTCTTCTTCATAAACTTTCCTGAAAAAACAATACTATAGAATTCCAGTAAGTAAATCAGTTCAATAGTCAAAAAAGTAATAAATACCTTCTTAGAATTAAACGTAATAGTGAGAAACTGAGAGTTAGACAGACTCCCTGGTAGCCACATAGGAATAGGAACCTTTGCTAGGTAATAAAAGTGGTGATTTTCCAAGATAGCTAGTTTTTTCCTCAACCTCCTCCCAGGCTTTTGTCTCCCACGATCTGTGACCTCCCACACCTGCCTGTCTATACACCAATACATCAATTCAATAAGTTCTTATGACCTGATTAGGACTCATCACACAGCAGCAGTTCTGGGCAAACCAATCAGCTGTCTTCAAACTGACCTGCCCTAAATTAGGAGAGAAAAATTCTTCAGAGATTTTAAAACTCCCATCCCTGGATAAGACGCTGGATGTTTTGGCTTCCTGAGTCACCCTGTGCTTCACAGAGGGTCTCTGTTGTTTGATGCATATGTGGATTCCCTCAACCCCAATAAATCCCTTTCTTAATTGCTGATTCTATCTGCAGTACTTGAGATTTCTCTTGTTGTTGCCTGTTGTTGTTCATATTTTCCTGCCTTTTAATTCTTTCACTGGCAGAGAAAAGGAACCCCATCCAGCCTAGACTGTACCAGTAGACTCTAAAAACATTTATAAGATTAGATCCTAAGTCAACTATTTAATATAGTGACTAAATTTTTGAATCAGACTATCTTGACATGTAACATTTAAATCATATTTTTTGGGATGAAGTTTATTACACACGTGTGTGCATGTGTATGTAGAAGTCAGAGGTTACCAGAATCATTCCTCCTATACCACCCATTTTGTTTTTTAAGACAAACTTAGTATCTGATCTTGAATTCACCAAGTAGACTAGGTTAGCTGGCAGAGAATCTCAAGATTCACCTGTCCTTACTTCCTTACTTTGTGATTACAAATACATACACCATATCTGGCCTTTTTTAATGTGGACTATGGGGATGAAATTTAGGTCATGCTCACAAAGGCATTACTATACTGACTGAACTATCTCCATAACTTTAAATCATATGAACTGACAATGGTTAATTAATAGAATGTCTTCTGATGATATTTCTAAAAATTGAAGCATGCTGCTATATATTTATCATCATCATCATCAAAATCTATTGTCATCCATAAGCAGTTAGCACCTATGATAAGGAATATTCTCAGTAGCCTGAAGCTAAAGTGAGAATTACATCACAATGTCCATTCATTATCTCCTATCATGATGGGATGTTCATTTATGGATAAAGAGTTTTTCCACGGAAACTGTGAAACAAGCAATTCAAGCTAAACTTCACACATCTAGATAGCTTATCCCAACCCCCCCCAAAGGAAAAGAAATAAATAGCATAACCCAAAATAGTCAGGTAAGAATAAAGGAAAGGACTAAAAATTTAATAAATAATTGAAAAAGAATCTGATGGTATGAGCAACATCACTAACAGCAGGAGTTAGGCAGAAACTGGAGCCATAGAGGAAAATTAAAAAACAAAGAGCTCAAAGCCATAAATGAGATTCTTTCTGATCCAAAGACAAAGAAAACAAGAATCTCTTATATGGCAAAATAATAATAAAAATGATTACTTTAAATGTGCTTCATTAATTTGTAACTAGAACAAAAGACATCAGAGAAAGGGGATTATCCATGAAGTTTATTTCATACCTGAGGTTATTTCTATTAGGCTAAAATAATTATGGAATATGAATGATGAAAATAGCAGTATTGGAAAGATATGTGTGTAGATACTTAATTAAAGCCTCAAAATTTGACATTTTGACATGCATACATGACTAATACATGTCTTGAAAATATATGTGAAAACAGCAGACGTATGAATATTCTAGCACATACATTTGACAATGTTCTTTAAAAGGTCAGAAACAATATTAGAAAAACTGTCTGCTTGCAGCAAGTCCACTGGGACCAACAAAGCAAGTGCAGTAAGCCTTTACAGGTGAAAAACAGTTAAGTCTAAAAAGTACAAAATGAGATTCAGTGAAAGAACATGAACTTTCTTAAGCCTCTAAATGTGTCTACCTTTAACCTTTGTTTAGACATTTTTATAAGCACAAAAATTTTTAAGGTAGTGAAGAAAAGTCTACATATATTACAATAGTGAGAACTTTATGAGTTGGTTCAAACCACAAAGCACATAATGCCATGAATGAACTCTAATGTAAACACTGGACTCTGTATGATGATACTTAAATAACTTTCGTCACTTGTAACAAATGGACTACTCTGATAAAGGATGTCAACACATGTGTTAGATATGAAAAATCTTTGTTCTCAGTTTTGCTGTGAGTTTAAAACTATTCTTTAACTTTTTATTTAAAAATAAATTTATTGGACTCTATTTATTTCTTGGTTGTGTGTTTCTAACATATACAAAGCTTTTGATCCAATCCCCAGAATCAAAAACAAGTCATTAGAAATAAATTTATTTTAAATTGTCATTTACTTTCACTAATCGCAGATAAAAGGCTTTAAAATATTAATTTAATGCCAATTTTAGCATAAGCCTCATTCTTACCAGAGAATACAACAAAGAAACTAACATTACTACTGACAAAGAAATAGGGAGAAAATAACTAGTAAATAAAGATCTACATGCTAGGTGTTATATTAGTTATTCTATGTATATGTATTCTCTGCTGATTCCTGCAAATAGGTAAAGTAGTATTTACTCTCTCTCCTACCAAAAGCAAAACAAACAAAAAGAACCCTGAGGCACAGACAAATCACAAATACAATTTTAAACTTTAACTCCAAGGGCTGTTTTTATCAATGAGAGTAAGAGGAATAAAACTTGATTTTTGAAATGCATACTATCCAACAATAAATTAGCTAAAGAAGATATTTAATGACCTAAAAATAGGATCTGACAAAACTAACCCATGTAGATCAAGAGGGCTGGGACACATGGGCAAGTACAAGATAAAGGAGTATACAGCATCGAGGTAGGAGTTGCTCCAAAAGACTTATCTATAGTGTGGGAAAAATAAAGTGTTGAATCTTTTATCTGTTCTACAGCACATTTTCTGTTAATGCAAAATCAAATTTCAGATTTTTAAGTGTTTTATTCTTCAGTATTATATCAAGATCATCAAAAGCCATCATTAAATTATTTATTTGGACTTCCTGCTCTGCTTCTAAGTTTATGTTGGACATTTGTAAAGTAATTTACACTAGTATTTTCAAGAAAATCAAATATACCTTATTAATTAAGCAAACCCACTCAGTGTTAGGAAATTTGCCACAGGAAAAATAGAATTAAATAGAAGTACCCCTTGCTTGCTTCTCTGATCTACCAATCCACTTAGATGATATGGATTCTCTCTCTCTTCTCTCTCTTAAACACACACACACACAAATTCAATTTTCAAATTATGCACTCCATGTTTCTTGATGCTAAATGCAAATATTAACACAAAGATATGAACATATTCATCTAATCTATACCATTCTAAAGTTTGGGAGGTATATTCCTTGGTTAAGAAGTAAATTGGGATGTCAAGTTTATACTTTCAATCCTGTCAATCAGAATGCTAAGACAGGAAAAATCTGAATTCGAGGCTAGATTTTAAAGTGCCTTCTAAGACAAACCAAGCTACAGAGTGAGATATTGTCAGAATGCAAAAACAAAAGCAGGGGTAAGATGAATGAATAAATCAGAACAATAGAGTGAAAGTCATTTAACACCATGATTCTCTTTTTTAGTGATGTAATTGAAAAAAATAATTAATATCATAAAACAAGAAGTCTACCTTGGAGAGCTCATTTGCCATACTCCTTAAGAAAATCAAACTAAGATCAGTGAGGCCTCTCACAGCTTTATCTATCACCCTTCCCATTTGAATATTTCACTGATGCTGGGGCTATGAATTAAGTACTATGGCTCAAACAACAGTAAATGTCCCTTCTCTTAATCCCCAGAGCATAGCCTAGGCAACCAAGTATTTTTATAAATAATACAAAAGAAATCAACATATATTAACACAGTACATCTGCATCATTCATCAACTGATGGCTCTTTCAGAAGGGTCTTACTAGTGTTGACACAATTTTGATCTCCCGTATAGCAGTGAATTTTTTTTTCTATTCACAAAACACAGTAATCTAGCAGAAGATGTGATTTTCTTACAACTTAGATAACGTTTCATATCAAGGAATATACATGTCTTGCATAAGATAATTGATAAGTGAATTAAGATAAATTTAAATACAGAAAGTGGGATTTGTATCTCTTTGAATCTTGACCTTCATGACTTAGCCTTTAAAACTAGAAAAATTAAGTGTAAATATAGTATCCTACTATCTGTATATTAATGAAATGCCCATTCCTTAAAAACAAACATGAGTAAGAATAATCAGAGCAATTTTGAATCACAGATATGGCTATAAAAATTGTTTATACCTGTTTACTTTCTACAAATAGTCTAAGCACTTGATACAGTTTTGGTGTTTATGTTATCTCAAAATTCTAATTCCCAATGCAGTAGTAGGAAGAGGTAGAAGTTTTAGGAGATGATCAGATAGAGATCAGGTCATGTGCCTCCAAGACAGAGATCTGTACCCTTATAAAAGAAACATCTTTTATACTTGATCTTTCTTTATATTGTGATGATTCAGCCAAAAAGCTTTCATCTCTAAATCCTAGATCAAGCCTTCATGAGACGATGCACCTTTGACATTTTCAACCTTGGATTTTTCCACTTGTAGAGCTCTGAGAAATGAATTTCTGTTGTTTGTATACATCTAGTCTAAGGTATGTTCTTTTAGAATCCTGAATGGACTTAAGCATGTGTTATTTGATTTCTTGAAAATGCTTGCACACTACATGTGGAAGTAAGATATAGTAAAAGAAGGCATGCACTTCCATAAAAAATGTTCACAGTATCTCTACTGTAGGTCCATTAGACATAATTTATTTATTTGAAATACCAAGATGTTGTCAGATCATTTTTAATAAAATTAGTTAAAAGTGGTTTTAGAAATAAAGAAAAAATATTTTGGTTTCTATCAACTCATAATAAGATTTCCAAATATTATTGTGAATTTTTTCAAACATTCCTTAAACAAATGAATGCTAACATGTTAAAGAAATGTATTCATATTTCATCCTATATGCAAAAATTTACTCACAACAGAAGCTAGAGTTAAATGTAAAGCTTACACATCTTCAAAGCAAATTTAGAGCTAAATCTTTGTAAATTGGAGTTAGGAAATGGTTTCTTAGATATAAATAGTATATGTTTAATAGCATATATATGAGTAATAGAAAATTGATAAATTATACCTTACTAAATCAAAATGCTTTAAATGACACCATCAAAATTGTGGGAATAAAATAAACAGAAAGGGAAAAAATACTTATAAATCATAAGCCTTATAAGAAATTTGTGTCTAGGATATATAGTAGACTTGTACAATTCAAAACTAAAAGAATAAATAGCTCTATTAAAAATGTTAAAACATGTAAGTGGATATTTTTCCAAAGAAGATACGCAAAAGGCCAATAAGAACAGTAATTAGGAAAACACAACCAAATGCCATAGAGACATAAAAATTCACACTCACTAAAATGACTAGAATCAAAAGAACGATAACAAATGTCATAAAAGATGTAGAGAAAACAGAATCCTTAGATGGTATTGTTCTAGGCAAACAAATTTCAACAACAACAAATGCTACAGAAGTAGGTCAGTGGTAGAGTATATCATGTGAGGCCCTGAGTTCTATTGTCAGCATCAATTACAACGAATGACAGCCCACACAGATGTTATCAGTCAGCTTTGTGGAATATAAATCCGTTACTGGTTACAACCTGTTTTATAACTATTTACTACCTCATTTTTCCTTTAAAACTGTACCCAGCTACTATAGTTTGGAATTTAGTGTTTCCCAAGGGTCCAAGTAATAAAGGCTTAATCTAGAAGGAGGTAGAACTTTTAAGAGGGGGTCTTTGTGTCACTGGGACATTATGAAAGAGAAAATAATATGATTCCAACTCCTCCCTTTTTTCTTGTACATGTCCTAACACTGGAGTGAGTAGCTCTGTTCCACTCTCTTCTTCTGCCCCAATCAGATGTCTAACTAAAAGAAACAAGTCTGACCAGCCATGGTCTGAAAGTTCCAAAACATCAAGCCAGAATAAACCTTTTCTCTTAATAACGTGATTGTCATTAATTATCTCAGATATTTGTTATAGTAGCAGAAAGTTGACACATGAATTTATTGTCAGATTTCAAGAGTAGCCATGAGCTCTTGATTTAGCCCAAATCCATCTCTAATTTAGTCAAAGAATAGAAGCTTATGACATTAGTGTCAATGACATGAAGTGAAGGAGAGTGGGGAAGAACAAAGAAGGCAAAAAAATCAGTTTATCCCTTCATTGTTACATAGGAAGATGCTGTCTCAAAACAAGAGCTTTAGCAAAAGTAAGTTTAGAGACTTAGGACATTTTGCACAGTGTATTCTCCATCAAACTACAGGCAGACCACCTAAAATTATCAGGTATAGTAGCACACATCCATAATGTATGTATCCAGGAGGTTGAGACAAGATCAGTTTGAGGTATATAGTAAATCCTTGTCTTTAAAACAAAACAAAACTCAGGAATAGCTGAGAGCTACAAAACTATCTAGTACAACTATTACACTGTTTTTCATTGTCATAAGTTTAAGAACAGTTGTACCAACTTACATCTGAGCTTTTATTTGTTGTTTTTAAATTATTGTTAATACAAACCCTGTATCAGTGTTTCTCTTGGGTAAAAGATTGTGATGGCCAGCAGATGGATGAGAACAGAAATGTTCAAGTGACTTATAGTCATAACTATAAGTACATTTAATTGCTTAGTGTTTCTCTGAATCTTAGAAAAGTTCAAACTACAATTTAATCTGTAAAATGCTATGTTAAAGTAGCATGTCACTGTTCATTATGTAGTTATGGCCGGTTTTGTCATAATGCAATATAATAAGAAGTAAACATACTGAATTATTACCTGAAAACCACTTTTCTACAACTGCACCTGTTACATTATTAATTACATTATTACATTATCAGTACCAGCTTCTATTGTTTCCCATAATATTTTCATAATTCTAAAGTAGAGACTAATTAAAAATCATCCATAACAAAATACACAATTGCATTTAAACCATTTAACAGTGTTTAAAAAAAGGGAAGTACAAAGATTTGTCTTACAGTTTCCAGAGAAGTTTAACTGAGGAGGAAGATCCACTGTGAATGTGAGCAACACCATCCCATGGCCTCAGATTAATTAGAAATAAGAGAATAAGGACCATTAGTATTCATTCTCCTCTGCTTCTTAACTGCAGATACAGAATGTTGTGCATCCTCATGATCCCCACTATGATGACCCTCAAATGATAAGACAAAATAAATCTTTTCTCCATTGAGTTACTTCTTTTGAGATATTTGGTCACATTAATGAGAAAAGCACTAATGCAATGTGCTACAAGTTGGTGAAAGAGTGGTTGTGTTCAAATAACCTGTTGACATTTCCCTGTTGAGAGTTTCAGTAGAAACATCATCTTGCCAAGAAGAAGGTGACTACCAGAGGGATAAGTGAATAGTAGTCTATTCCACATTGTGAAGAGTCAAAGCTCCTCTCTTTATTTAGAAAGCTGTCAGACAGCAGATGCTGGTGAGGATGGAGAGAAAGAGGAACACTCATCCCTTGCTGGTGGGATTACAAGCTGGTACAACCACTTTGGAAATCAATCTGGTGGTTTCTCAGAAAATTGTAAATAGTTCTACCTGAAAACCCAGCTATACCATTATTGGGTATATATCCAAAAGATACTCCAACATACAACAAGGACACATGTTTCACAATGTTCATAGCAGCTTTATTTATAATAGCCAGAAGCTGGAAACAACCCAGATGCCCCTCAACAAGAATGGATATATAAAGTGTGGTTCATTTACACAATGTAATACTACTTAGCTATTAAAAATGATGATTTCATGAATTTTGTAGGCAAATGTATGGAACTAAAAAATATCGTCCTGAGTGAGGTAACCCAGACCCAAAAGGACATACATGGAATGTACTCACTGATAAGTGAATATTAGCCCAATAGTTCAGAATATGCACCATAAAACTCACAGACCATATGAAGCTTAACAAGAAGGAAGGCCAAAGTATGGATGCTTCAATCCCACTTAGAAGGGGGGAACAAAATAATCAAGGGAGATAGAGGGAGAGAGGGACCTGAATGGGGGAAGGGAGAGAGAGGGAAAAAGCAGGGTCAGGATCAGGTATGGGAAGAGACAGGAGAGAAGTCCAAAGGGCTAGGAGAGTGAATAGAAATGAGTAGTAGGGGCAGGAGACAGGGGAACCACTAGAAAGATCCATACGCTAGGGATGCAAGAGGCTCCCCGGACCTCTTGGGGATGACATTAGCCAAAATACCCAAAAGCAGAAAGATAGAGCCTGAAGAGACCACCTCCAGTAGATATAGGCATGAGAGATGGGGCCGTTCACCCATCTCAAAATCTGTAAGCCAGAATTGTTCTTGTCTAAAGGAAAGTCAGGGACAAAAAAAATGGAGCAGAGACTTAAGGAAAAGCCATCCAGAGAAGGCCCCACCTTGCAATCCATCCCATCTGCAGACACCAAACCCTGACACTATTTTGCTGATACCAAGAAGTGCTTGCAGACAGGAGCTTGGTATGACTGTCCTCTGAGAGGTTCTGCCAGCATCTGACTAAGACAGATACAGATACTCACAGCCAACCATTGGACTTAGCCTGGGGACCCTAATGGAAGAACTGGGGTAAAAACTGAAGGAACTGAAGAGGATTGCAATCCTAAGGGAAGAACAACAATATCAACTAACCAGATCCCACAGAGCTCTAATCACAGGGACTAATCTACCAACCAAAGAGTATACATGGGTTGGTCCACAGTTCCAGCTACATATATAGCAGAGGACTGCCTTATCTGACATTAGTGGGAGGGGAGGTTCTTGGTCCTGTAAAGGCATGTTGCCCCAGAGAAGGTAGATGCTAGAGGTGTGAGGTGGGATTTAGGAGGGTTGTGGAGGGAAGACTAGCAAGGGAACAGCATTTGAAATATAAATAAGTAAAGTAATTAATAATTTTAAAAGAAAGCTGTCAGACCTAACAATAAGGCCCCAAATTATGTCAGAATGCACAAAACAACCTTTCAACTTCATGACTATGAAGGACATGAGTGCAGCCACTTTCTACAGATCCTATCTCAAAAGCTCAACACATTATCCATGATTTCAGTGGGACTATGGCTTCAGTGTATGCTTTAAAATCATAGAGAATGTCATGAAGATCTTGCAAATCACAGACACAGAAGAGTTCCATTCTGAAAACAGATTTAAAGACAAGATATTCACCTGATCTCTCCAAGCTTCTGTAACAGCTTCTGTACTAGACAATCCTTGCAAGTATACATTAGGCAAACCATCTTGGAATCAAGGGATAGTATCTCCTCCATCATGTGTGGACATAATTATTTCTTCACTAGAAAAATAAGCATAATGCCTTCCTAAGATAAGTACATTTGTTAGAAGCCTCTTAAAATCCTGTGGTTTCCTAAATATATATCCTAGCTGCTACACCGATCCACCTTGTACAGGTGTCTACTGAACATTGCCTCTAAGGAACTGGAGATCATGTAGAAGACCATGAGATGATGAGGACATGAATCCCAGCCTGCCTGCTATTCCTGAGTAATAAAGTACTTTTTATGTGTCCCAGAAGTCTCCTATCTTACACTAGCAGCTCTGTATCCTGTAATAAGTTTAAAATTTTCATACACTTTGAGCCTTGGTTGTTCCTGACAACTTATGGATGTTAACTTCAATCTGTACAACTAGAAGATTCCAGTTTACAAAGTAAAATCCAAAGCTTTCCCCTTCAAACCTACCAGTATAACAGCAAAGAAACAGGTGAATCTCAAAAGCATAAACTGATACTCTCTGAAGAAGCCACTCTTAGCTGGAGATCCTGAAGAGTAATTAACTCCTAGAACTTCTATCATTGGTCACTGTGACAACTGAGACTATTACAGATGGAGCCAAAGTTGTCTTTCACTACTTTTAAGCCCACCTATTAGCCATTTACTTTCAGTCTTTGTATCTGACCTAACACCCTTGCTGCTACTTATAAAACTTTTGAAATGTTTAGCCACCTACTAGCTCCCAACAGCCCTAAAGCTAAAAACTGTTATAACATCCAAAACCTGATATCATCCACTGACCCAGTATTTGCTAAATGTCCTAACATGATTTCCTTCTTTTCTGTGATTATAAAGTTAATGTAATCTTTTCCACAGATGAACAAGTTACTTGGAGTCACCAGAATCCCTGTTCTCAGGCCTTGATTTGTATTCGGCTAAGAAAAGATCCCTCAATTAATTAGGATCAGAAGAAGCATTATGCCTCCTGAAAGAAACAAACTATGTAATGTGAGGGTTTTGTGATTTAGTGATGGGTTATTTGAAATGCAACTTAAAGACAGAGAAGTTGGAACACTTCTGAAAGTGAAAGGAAAAATTTTTTCTGGAGTGATCAGTGATGTCTAAATCCTGATTAGATTGTTGGTTATGATTATAACCCACAACTGTAAAAATGCATCAAGCTATAAATAATTTGCATTTTAATAAATTTAAAATAACTATCAAAAATAACATTAAACTCTTCAGGTTTCTAAAGGTTGAGTTTGTAGCGTTTCATTTCAGCTTTATGTTAAATGATTCATAAAACACAAAGAATATACATATATATATATATATATATATATATATATATATATTGCCTACTGTGCTTTGTAAAGAGGCAGCTTCAGTGTAGATACTTAAGGTATTTGCTTTGGAGTTAAATCATTTCAGTGTATACTCAGAGTTTTTAATTACCAGCCTGAAGACTTGTAAACTGTTTATTCTAGAGCTTCATAATTTTATTGTCTTTTTTCATTCTTTGAGAATTTAATATATGTATACAAAAAATATGATATTAAGCCCCTATCTCCTGCCTCTAAATCCTATACTCCCTTCATCATGCTCTCCCAACTTCATTTCTTCTCTTTTCTTTTTCTGATAGCCTACTAAGGCTACTAAGTAGATGGGTAGAGACCCATCTACTGAAGCATAGGAAGCCTACCAGTGGCCATACCCTAAAGAGTGAGTGATATTCCCTCCCCCAAACAGCCACCAACTGCCAACTTCTCCTCAGTAAATTACTTTGTCTCATATGATTATAGCAATAGAAGGTAAGCCAGAATATCCAACATTAAATTGGTTCCTGTACCCTTAAACTATTTCTAACATTTATCATTCACTCATTCAAAGCATCTCCTATATTATCACATATATTTGTCAAAACATCCCATAGTACCCTCTAAAATGCATACTTTTATATTTTAAGTAATTAATTTTTAAAACATCTTTCTTCCATTTAATATCTAGTATTATATATGTGATCTGCCAAGAATTTTACTTGATTCAGTTACCATTGTAAATGGGAAAATATTTTTTAGCTAATAAAAATCTAAAAAATCTAAATCTTATGAGCCATGTTAATCATAAAAGAGAACACTTTTAATATATTGGGTTACTTCTTTCAATTCACCTAAGAGTAAAACTGTAATGCAGAATGATGGTGAATTTTGAATGTTTAATTAGCAAACTAAGTAAGGTCTCCTAGCAAACATAGTTTTTCTTTGCTTAATACTTATAACACCTAATGTTCAACAGGAACACAATGAAGGAAGACAAGGTTCAGACTGTTTTCATTTTATTCCCACAATTAAGGAATATTATTTTTGTTTTGGTCTTTAGACCCTTTTATTTTTGCATTTTAAGTACAATTCAGTACTGTATTTCATATAGGAAATGGTAAATCCTCCTAAGCTACACTCTATTTAAGAGACAGCTTTGCAGAAAAGGTTATGCTCACTTCAGTGATCCACTGTAATTGCTCAGACAACAAGATGTTACAATAGGGGGAAAGACATTTTAATTACAAGCACTTTCATTTGCATGTGGGAAGCAAGAGTACGCTACATATATAAATCCAACAAGGTTTTCATTTCCTTCTCCTTTCTTGTCAATCTGATACAATCCATCTGAAAACCTGGCTTTTAATTGTACTACTTGGCTTCTCATATCAGCCAAAATATGTGCAAAAAATGCCTGATATTAACAAAAACTGTATATAACCATAAAACACAATTGACTTTATTATAAAGCATTTTTCCATCCCTAAGATTTTCAGGAAAAAGAGTCAAGAAAAATGAACTCATTATCCCATAAATTATTTCCAGAAGTGTTTGAATTTTTACTTACAAACCTATCAAAGTTTTTGACATGTTACTTAGTTCCTTGGATCTTCAATAGGGAAGTCTGGGAAGCTTTTACAGGTTCCAAAGTGAAGGTAATATACTGATGGCAAATTACCAAAGGCTTAAAGCCTGAGGCAGAAAGTTCTAGACTCCTTCAACTTCCTTTCCAAATTTACTTTTCTCTCAGAGTAACTCTACTCCCTCTCCTGAGCCTTACTTGGGACCACAGCATCTCATAAACAAAAGTTTCTTCCTCTGAGCTCTTTCTTTAGTCTGACTTAAAGCTCTTTTCCATACTGCAGCATGAGAGTTGACTGAAGAGTAAATCTGGGTCACATTTACACAGGATCTGTTCTTCTTTACCTTCTAACTGCACTACTTTCCACTCCCTCCTTTCAATTTCTATCCTTAGCTTAGTTCTTGGTATGCACAACTCTCAGATGCCTCCCTTATCCCAGGTCTTTGTCTTGTTCCTGGAGATGCTCCCCACCTCCTCATCCCATCAGTTGCAGATTTCCATTCATTTTCATGGCCAGCTAGCCATCTCTGCTTCCCTACACCTGATCCTGAATCCTTCATTCTACTCCCCACTCCCCTCCCAGTTCTCTCCCTCCATCTGCCTTGCACTACTTTTATGTGCTCAAAGTTTAAAACATGCTGCTGAGTTTTCCTTACCAATTCACTCTGAGCCTTTTTCTGGTGACTACTCCTAGCCAGTCATCAGAGTTCACTTTTGTTCCCTTCAACAAGTCTTCTATATCCTTTTTGGTTGAACCTTGGCTTATCCTTCTCTGCCTAAAGTTCCTAGATAGTATTGAATCCTCAGAACCAATGCAATTCTTTGTGTCTACTCCAAAGTTCATCACACAACAGCTCTTCACCCTGCTCCTGCAACAATACCTGAGGCACAGGAGAACAATTTAACTCTCTGAAGTTTAGAAAAGAGTTAGATATGGTGGGCACCTGCCTCTAATGCCAGTATTCTGCATACTATGGCGAGAGAATACTGAGTCTGGACCAGCATGGAATACATGGCAAAGGAAAGAAAGGGAGGAGGGAAATAATGTGTACTTGACAGAAAGCCTTTAGTCTTGAATGACTTTATAAATTTCAGAGTTAGAAGTGGACCTGAAAAGTCTTTAAATTTATGACTGAGTTTTGGTTTGGTTTTGGTTTGGTTTGGTTTGGTTTGGTTTGGTTTGGTTTGGTTTGTATTTTTAACTTAATGTGATTATTACCATTAGCCCTAAGAGGATGAAGGGTAGGGGAAAAGCACACATCCCATCCTTCAAAAATGCTTAGCAGTCCCTTAGGAAAATGCATCTAGAGACAGAAAGGGTCAACTGTAAAATCATCTCAACAGCAAGCACACAGCTCTAGAAAATGCTTGAAAAGTTCTCTGCAGTTATTCCTCCAGGGCTGAGGGATGTGCCTGTTTGTCCCTACAGTTATAATCCAGCTTTTACAACAGTCACCAGGATTCCCAATGAGGAGTTGGCACACTCTGAAGAGAAGAAAGCAGTTCATTGAGTTTCAAGGTGGTCCCACATCTGATAATCACTAATTCTAAAATGCAGCTTAAATGAAGTTAAGATAGTCCAGGAAAGACACAAGGAAGGGGACAGGGTTGTAGTGAGGGGAATATAAAGGTTTCAGAACTCAAAACTATGTAAAGTGGCTCTGTATTGAAATTTTTAATCAAAACCCTTTAGATTGCACACTAGACTGGAGCACAGAAAACTTCAGGAATGTATGTGCCTCTCCCAGAAACTGAGGCCATAACTAGGCTCCAAGAAAGCCTCCCAGTCTCACTTCCTGTCAAAAAGCAGCCAGCCCAGGACCCTTCTGAAACACATTCTCTTTAAAGCAGCCTGTGAAAGGAGCAGGAAGAGGCAGCCACTTGTAGGCTGGGACCATAGTTCCCTGCAAGCTCCACAAGACAACAATGCTCCAGTCCTAGAAGGCAGAGGGCAGAGTGGCTGCTCCCTGGCCCTTGCTCCCAAGTGCCAGGATCCTGGCCACTGCAGTTCTCATAGCAACCAAGGCACCCGCAAAGGGACCACTCATGCTCTCAGGGTCAGAAGTCATCTCCATGGCAACAGAAACATCCACCGGATGGCGGCTCAGGCAGGCTGTTTCCGCTGCATTGCACAGCCTAACAGAGCCCTCTAGGATGAATGTGAGGGTAACTACCCCAACACACCAACCCTTCGCCCGCGCAAGCCGAGAAGGGATGAGACTGCTGGGTCAGACCAGAAGGAAGCCTGCCTCTTGCAGCCTGTTCTGGTCACCAACTTCATCTAGATCTCCAAAGGGTTTCTATGCTGTGAACAGATCAGAATTACAGAGTTTTAAGACTAGGTTTTCCTCAGAACGTTAACAGTTCTCTAGAGCCCAAAGGCCTCTACCCAAAGCTATAGATTCTGCCAAACTTTGTTGTCCCTGATACAAACTCCAAGCCTCTCATTCCAAAGCCACAGTGGCCCAGCATCCTCCATCCTGTTGAAGTGGTTCCTGGCTAAAGGAAGCAAAATAATTTGGTGGCCGGAAGTACACAGAGCCAAAAGGTAGGAAAGTTACTGCTTTTTAAACTACAAAAGAACAGAATGCTAGAAGTGAGGCTTCATTAGAGACAGCTGCCAACTCAATGACAAGAAAGAAAGAAAGAAAGAAAGAAAGAAAGAAAGAAAGAAAGAAAGAAAGAAAGAAAGAAAGAAAGAAAGAAAGAAAGAAAGAAAGAAAGAAAGAAAAAGAAGGAAGGAAGGAAGGAAGGAAGGAAGGAAGGAAGGAAGGAAGGAAGAAGGAAGGAAGGAAAAAGTCAGGCCATAAAGAGAGTCCCAGATATTGCCTAAAAGAAAGAAACAATTCACTTGACTTCCACAAAAAAGGAACAAGAAAGGACCAGATAATAAAATGAAGGCAGCCCTGCCTCATGGGGAACCTGGTGGAGCCTTCAGCCTTCATTCTTAACTTTAAGGGCAAGCTTGACAGAAAGATTAACCCTTGGCTTAGTTTTTCAGGTGTGAGGAATAGACCACAGGTTTCAGGGTTTTCAGATTCAGGACAGTTCTGTAAAATCACCCAGGTGTACAAAGAGCCGGATATTGACACCATTACTGCCGTTTGTGTGTTTCCCTACTTATGTTTGTGTGTTTAGTTTTGTTTTCATCATTCAGGAAGGAAATGAACACTGAGCGAACTTAACCAACTATCATACTGAGAGTGGCACAAGGTTGTGGATCAGCTTTTTAGAGCCATCAACTTATCACTATTCATCTTACTGTAACATTTTTTCTGCCATAACTAGCAGAAGCTTTGTCAAGAAACAGGAAATGTAGTAGTGTCCAACACCACTGTCAGTGATCTCTATAAAATATATTCTCTTCCTTTTGACTTCCCAATTATCCTAAATTTTTTACTAAAGTAGAAGCATTATTTACTAAAGAAGTAGCAACTGGAGAAATACACAAGAAAGCATCAAGATGCAATGGCCCTTCCAAAATAGAATAGCAAAAAACTGTAATTGCATGTTAGGAAAAAGATTGAGATATTGAGCTATTTCCCTCAGAAAACCCTATGCTCTCCAATGCCCAACGTTAACTCACACCAGGATCTGGTTCATGGTGCACTAACTAAAAATCTAAGGAAAAATGTATAGACTAAGTACTAGCAGGTAGATGAGCAAGTAGATATATCTCTAACCTACATCCACCCAAGGGTATGGCTAAGTTGGACTCAATGGTATATATTTGTTTGCTTTTCAACCCTATGCATAATGCAATGACTGGTTTAAACTTCACAGAGGCAGAATTTCTGCCACACTGTTCAAGTGTCTCAATTGTTTCCTCCTAAGGCATGAGAAACTATTTGGAATAAATGCTTCCATTTTGATACATACACATGGTATTTGTATAAAACTTATGAGTCAGTATGAATTAAGTAGGATTCCAAACTATATAAAAGAGTAAAAACATCGGTTGTCCTTGTTACCATTTGTATGAAAACACAAAGTTTCCAATGTATGTCTTGCTAAAGCATGGAAAGCTGGATCCAAACATTATAAAGGAATAAGTCCACTGTAGGAAATGTGAAGCACAGTATAGAGTTATCTTTAGCACATTCAAATAGTAATGCATCATTTGAACATAGTCTCCATTGTTCAAGGTGAGTTTATTAAGCATTGACTTTATACTTGTTAACTTGGATGTCAACCTAAAGAAAAGAAAAAATCCACTCTTCTAGTAATTCATAACTTAGCCTAGCTAAAAAATGCCACCTTTGGTTCATAAAGTGGCACTGTTCTGTATAACTCACTTTACCTCAATAACTAGAACTTTCTGGACAGAATCCAGACCCAATTCAGTTTAAAGATGTTACAAGAAGAACCTTCCACCTGTTTCCTGTTCTAGTCATGGTATCTGAATTTGATATATTCATTTTCTGCTGACTTGGTGTTTAGAATTGCCAATTTGTAGCTGACCCAGCTCTACAGAACCCCAGGATAAGACTACAGGCTGAGAAGAAGGGAAAAGGAGTGCTTACTAATATTTCCTTCCTAATCTCCCTCTTTTCTCACTTCAAAAGGATGTGACACCCCTATATGCAGGTAACTTTTTTAAATGTATATGTAAGTGAATTGCCCTAACAAACCAAGTGTTTGGGACACCTAAAACAATTAGTAAAATAACAAACAAACAAAAAAAAGTGGGGCTTAAAGATACCAATGCCAGTAGGAAACAGAAGGTTCTAATGACTGCTATCAGCCTCTCCTGGTTCTGTGACTAAGTTACTCAGCAGATGAGGCTGAGTTCAGAAAAGGGAACACCAAAGGCAATGAGTCTATGGAATGTTTCCAGTACACTCTATGAAGCTATGTCTAGGTAATCTGCTTCCTACATATTCTCCCACCACAGACACCTGTACTCAAGAAGACTTTCACACATTGAAATGTATCTTAAAATCTGAGTTTCCCAAACTTCCAAAATTGATAAGGAGGCATGGGGATCTTGTGTATGGTATATTGGACACAACATGTGAAAGAGTCCCTGACTCCTTTACTGGTTTTAGAAATCTGGACAGACAGCAATGACACAACCTTAGTACTTATCAACCATATTTATTACTTTATCACTCTTTGCTTCAAGAACAGTAACCTAGTTTATTTTCTAAACAAGCCTGATATACACATTGGTCATTCTAAACTATTATGCTGGTTCAAGAAAACATAACAGGCCTCCTCCACGCCAAAAAAAAAAAAAAAGCACCTTGTACTTATTATTCCTACTTAATGATTTGCCTAAAATACAGTCACCTCGCATGACTCATAATCACAGCAAAAGCTACAGCAGGTAACATTCCTTCTAAATGCACAGCTATTGCTGTGCTAGGAAAATAACAGAAAGTGGGACATTTGAGCACATGTATACATCCAAATGTGTTCTCTGATAATCACTGTGCTGCAAAATACTAGGTATTTTCATGAAATTAGTAGATTTACTTTATATCCAAAAAAGTTTAAGCTATTGTGATTTGTTTTGTTTTTTTAATGTAGCCCAAATGCATACTTCACATTCTTTTCTCACTAGATTATCACATAACACAACTACAGGACAGTGTAATACCATGGAGCTGATTAGTAAGTTCTGAGTTGATGAATAAATTTCACCTTTAAATCTATGCCTCTAAAATTCTCAGGAATCTTTAGCCCAACTCCCCACAATTGTTGAGGATTTCATAGCTGAAAATAGTCAGTAAATTATTTCAAAACTTTCAAATATTGGGAAGAAGAACCAACCTAAAATCTGCCTCTGAAATATTAAGAAATGCTTTGCAACAAATTCCCTAGTGGTTGGCAGCATTCTGTCAAGCTTTTTAGTTTGAAACAAGTTAATTGTCTCCCTTGTAGATTTAAGATAACATAATAGGTGGTAGCCAATCTGTTCTTTTTGTTTTTAACAGTTAAGAGAATTTTGGTCCTTGTTTTATTTAATTACCCAATTAAATTCTTAGCTGTACTACTATCTTGGGATCAAAAAGTTGCAAATGATTCTAGGCTTCGTGTTAATAGCAGGAGAATAGACCTCACCAAGTACAATAATCAAAGGAAATGGCAGACATGGGTTTGAGTCCAGACTTTTGAAAGTGAGCTACACAATTTAACCTTTTTTTTTTTCCTCCTAAATGCTCTGACTTCCAGTTTAGACTCAAATCCCTGGCAATCTGAGCCTTAACTATCCTTTCAGAATAGTCATCTATATTGTCAGACACATCGTGGGTTAACCCCTCCACTTCACCCTCAAGTACATTAGCACATATAAGATGTAAAATAAATTGCTCCCTAAAATAAATAATCATTTGTTTAACGACTTCCAAAGCACTTTGGAAAAAGGAAACTATTCTAGAGAGATGAAAGTGGATGGGAAGGGGCAAGTCTAATAATAAAAAGATATTGAAATGAGCAGGGGTAGTCAGCATTTCCAATAAAATTATTTACAATAAAAACACAAAGGTCTTAAAAACAAGCTTACTGTTTCTCTGCCTCTGAGTTATTTCCCATTCCCCAATATTATGGAAGGGCTGAGTTTGGGGTCCCTAGACAAATGGCCAAGTCTCAAAAAAGAAAGACTTTTTACTGTGTTCTGTTCTCAGAAGAGAACTAAATCTTTTAACAGAACACAAGAGAGCTTCAAAAGGCTACTATTTTTACTGTGTGAAGTAGTAGCCCCTCCCTTGCAACTACAGCCTTTGACCTGTCCCACTTTGGGAAGTCCTGCAGACAACTATTTCATGTCCAGGCCATGAACCATTGCTGCAGATGTAATTGGGTATTATTTGAACCAAGCATCGTTGGTGTCAGGCTAGATGCCAAATAACAGGGAGTACACCTCGGGGCTAAATAAGTAATGCCAAGGTAAGTAAGATTACGCTTCAATCTGCTGTCCCCTTGGACAAATCTCAGGATGGGAACATCATTTCAGAGTTGCTAAACACTGAGTAGTTAAAGAACAGAAGGGTAAAAAGACAGGGGACAGTGACGGAGGCTGGTAGGCAAAGAGTGGATTTAGAACACAGGGACTAGGGTTGTAGGACAGAGGCAACAATTCCACTGCAGTGGGGAGTCCTCCTGAAAGCCAATAGCTAGCTCCTCCCAGAGCCTCCACAGTCCCCTAAGCGGCCCAGCTAGGGGCAACTTCCCTTGTTCTGAGCACAGGAACATCTGCCCTTTTGGGCACACTTAACAACTCGAAGGCACCTTGCCTTTTGCTGCAGAAGTGGTGGCCGCAAAGCATCCTCCGACCTCCACACCCACTGCCTCCATCCCCGCCCACCCACGCTCCTCTATTCTCCCTGCAGCCACGGACTGCAGCCCCCTCCAAGCGCATCATCCAGGCGATGTTACATTTGCTGGGTTCAGAGGCTGGGAGACAGCAGCCACTTGCTGCCCAGTCGTGGGAGTTCTGGATACCGTGGCCCGCTGTGAGCTCCAGGTGTCAGGGCGGCCGCGGAGAGCTATGATCTAGTGCTCCGCAGTGCTAGCTTCAGCAGCCTCCATCGCCCGCTGTCACTGCAGGACAGCGGATCCCCCGCCCCTCCAGCCTAACTCCAGACACAAAACCGCTCCAGGTCTTTTCCCACCGCATCCCAGCCAGGGATAATGCACACTCCTGACTGACAGTGGGAATGATTTGAGGAAAGCTGTACCCAGGCTCCTGTGCCACAGCTGCCACCACCAGGCAGCCCTCCGGCCTGACTGCCTGAGGGTTGCTTGCCCACTTGGCTGCTCCCAAATGCCTCAGACTAGATAGACACTGGAAAGTAAACCCCTGGGACCTGGCTCCCCGAATCACCTGCATTTGCATTTCTTATGTAATATACTGCAAGTTTCTCTGGTTGAAGCCCTTTGGAATAGGGCGCATGATCGCCAGGAGGCATAAGGCAGGGACCCTCTGTTCATACACACACACATAGTGTGGGACCCATACATAAGGTTTCCACGCCGGCTTTTAAAAGAAGGGACTTAAATGGCATATACTAGAGAGGCTGGGCTTGTCCTCTGGGTCCTGGTTCCTCCAGGCACAAGCCCTGCTCCGGTGTTCAGTGTTCTCAGGCTGATGTGTCAGAGGCAGACTAGGGAATGAGTTTAATAGCACCCAGAGCTAGACGGGGGAGGGAGGCGGGGGCTGACGGAGGATCCAGGCCGTGAGAGAGGGGGCGCTTTTACTTTGCTAAAGGTGATGGGGTGGCGAATATTTTGCAAGCTAATCAGAAAGTCTAAAGCTATGTCCCCGGAGGAGCAGAAGTAAGGCGAGCTCTTGGCTCTTTCTCCTGGCACAGCCATAAGCTATAAGCCCTTCGATATTCCACCAGACATCCACTTAGTGGGGGGATAAAAAAAAGTTTCCTCCTCCCTCCTAATGATGGATTGTGTCACAGCTAAGAGCTGTTGATCACGGTTTTTGGGTCGGGAGGACGCAGATCCGGCGGTGCTACTTGTTTATTCATGCAACACCTCTGTATGCAACACTGTCCGGGTTCCTTGCATGTTCCCCGGCCTCCTGCATAGCAAAACTGCAGACCTAGCTCCGTGAGCAACAGACGGATATTACCAGGAAAAACAGAATATGATGCATGCTTTGCTTACCAGTTGGGTTCTTGTTTTTCTTAAGACTCTTGCCACAAAGACACTGCAGCATATGCGTTCCTTTGCTGAAAATGTTCCAAAGAAACCACATTGATTTGGGCGAAAAGCAACCCAGCAGCTTAGACACCCTGAGAAAGAAGAGGCCCTTGTGGTTGCATAATAATAACTTGAAATCAGTTCTCCTGAAGAGGGGCACCGGTTTTACCATAGGAAAAACGTTAATATTCCGGATCTTCTCCCAGTTTTTTCCCCTCACGTGGTATATCTCTTTGAGACTTCTCAGCGATTGTTTTTTCTCGGCCAGGTGAATGATTTATCCCCTCTTGATCACCACTGGATCATGACCAAAGGGTTGGAGAGAAAAAAATCCTTTTTCACATGAAGCCAAACAGAAAAAAGCAAAGAAATCCCAACCGAGACCAGAACTAACCAGCGAGAACAGTAATGCACAAAAGATCCCCAAAGAGAAAATCATAGCCTTTTACTAAATGAAACTGAGGATGGGCGGATCTGCAGAAGGCAAGCCGGATTCATCTTAGCGAGAGAAGACTGCCATTGTGTAGCCCCTAGGAGAGAAGGGGGAAAAAAGAAAAAAGAAGAAAGAAAGAAAAATAAAAAGAAAGAAAAAAGAAAGAAAAAATAAAACACCACTACACACACACACACACACCAATACCACCTCCGAGATGAGTCTGGCTGCCAAAGACTGAGCCTTCCTTCTCCCGCGGTCAATTTTTCTTTCTTTCTTTCTTTTTTTTTTTTAAATAAGCAATCGCCAGAGCTCCGTAGGATCAGGCTGAACCTGCAGTTCTCAATCACGAAGAGAAGATGTAATGTAGGTGCCCCCTCCCCTTTTCAGTCTCGTAGTAGGTAGAAAGCGCCACAAATCTCCTTCCTCCTTCCCTACACTCTTCCTTCCAGTCTCCAGCCACCGTAAGCATGAGGAAAATCTCCCCTCCAGATTCCTCGCCCAGCCTCGGCTGGAGTTCACAGGCATTAGAGGGAGGAGGAGGAGTTGAAGTTTGCATTGAAAAGACTGGCTTTCCATGACGTAGCCACGTGCTTTCAGACCCGTCACCAGTGAGGTGCCTCAACCAGCCCTGGGAGGGACTGTCACTGCAGTGTGTGCCACCCCTCCGAAGCGCTCCCCTCCACCAACCCAGCCCTGCTCCAGCCCAACCCAGAGACCCTCTTCCTCCTTGCCCAGCTCATAGGCCTGCTGCTGGCTCTTAGAGCCAGCCTCGTATCCTTCTGCTAAAAGCGAATTATAAAATTACAACTAGCTATTATGAATAAACCTTAGAAAATATATAGAGGAGGAGTTTAATGTCTTTGCACACAACCCAAACCAACTCCACTCCTCATCCTCCTAAGTAGCATGAACTCTTATTAGATATTAAGGAAAACTCAGGTCCCTTTCTGTTTTGGGATGTGACTCCTACTTACCATGCTCATGGGAAAATATAAAACATGTGGATAATAAATACACATTTCTAGAAACAGTCTAGTAAAAAGACAACCACCAAATTCTAGATGGAAAAGCATATTCTAGTGAGGAGGGTCATGTGTACAGGACAATATTTATGCCTTTTCTAGACAGTCCATTCCCTTGAAATACTTTTCTGGACAGAAGGTATTCTGATTAGCTCATGATCTAACCAGTGGCTTATTTTTGCCTGCTAATTGAATCAGCATCAAATTCACCCTTTTCAGTTCTCCATTCCTATCACACAGACTACAGTATCTCCCAGCAAAGTGAGCACAGTCTAATTCAGTATTCTATTAACACAGAAAATCTAAGGATTTGGGGCAGAGCTGTTGTTGTTTGTTTGTTTTTAGGGGATCAACAGTATTATGTACAAGGCAGTACAGACTGATACAAAGAACAATATAACAAACAGCAGTGTTCCTACTAAGAATATAAGAGTTGGTGCCAAGTCCTATGTTTGACCTGAGGACTTAGGATCAGAGAAACTGATCACTCTCACTCTCCTTTAAGAATGTTAAAGTTATGCATTAAACTAGCATTAAAGAGTTAACTCTATCTTTAGCTGTTAGCTTAGAAATTCCAGGTTATTTGTTTGAAAAAATTAAAACTACTACCTTCACCATCAAACTATCTTTTAAGTAGTGAGTGTGTAATAGATAAATCTTTATGGATTTGGAGATTGTTTGAAGAGACTAGCTTATAAAATAAATCTCTTTATTATTGTTGTCCGTAAAAAATAATAAATATCTTCCATATTCCTTAGTGTTCTGATAATTACAAAGTATTTCCAAACGCTAAAATTTGTTACAAATATTTTTGGGGTAACATTAATAAATTTTACACTAACATAGAAGAGGAATTTAAGATCAGTAAATGCTACTAAAGATAAGAAATTAAGGGGCCAAATGCCAATGCTTTTATATGTCAAAAATAATCACATTCTACAGTTTAAATCAATTGCTAAGATTAAACACAGTCTAAAACTGTTTGGGAGACAGAAAGGGAACACATGCATCTACTGCCAAATGACTTATTAGGAAGAAAACTGGGGGAAAAAATGAAGAGTGGAATTATTTTTTAAAGGAAGAAGAATGAGATAACCAACAGCAAGCAATTAGATTTAATTTTGCATAAGTCAATTTTATGCTGTTTCTATAATATTCTTTAGTGTCTTCCTGGAGTTTCAAAATATCCCATAAAGTGTCACTGGGCAAAAGCCAGAGAAATAATCAAGTAAAAAGCATTGTTTATCAGGGTCCTGAAATCTCACCAGCTTTAAGGTACTGCAAAAATTGAGTTACTTGCTCAAAGATAGAATAACAATTGGGTAATTAATAAAATTTATGGTAAGTCTGTATAAATCGTATTTCTCAAATCAAGATTTCTTGAAATTACAAATTATACTGTCTTCTCTGAATTATGAAAGAAAAATATTTCCATATAGTAAGTAATTTAAGACTAAAATGAAGAATGGCCACCAGATATCTATAGTCTCCTTTGTTACTTACAGGAGAAAAACTTATTTCTTTGCTCCACTCTTACTGAAAATTTATTATGCTATGTACTGTTTGAGTTTAAAGGAAATATATTTCTGAAGATCTAAAAGTTCTTCATTATATTTACTAATACATTATTAATTATTCATTTGAAATAAAATGTAACATTGTTGAATGAATATCAGCAAAGACTCATTTTTATCTAGAACAGAGAAGACTAATAGAATTCTAAAGGGCTGTCATAATTAATCATGCAACCAGTATCAACTGAGCATCCACTCTGAAAGTGACTTGACTATAGAGAGTACCATGTTCAATACTAAGGTATGAAGTGAACCAGATTTCCAGTGACAAAAAAGAGACCAAATGTGTTCTAGGAGTTAAGCCATGTTTTGGGAAGTTTACATCTTAGATCAAAGAAGATCCATACGGATTCGTTTCATGTTGACTTGAGTTCCAGACTCTTATTTAAGTTTCGTTTTGGAATTTTGTCAAATTCTTGCTCATTCACACTAAATTTAAATCAATATTATTTGCCCAAAATAAAAACTAATATGAAAAGATATACAGGTCTTGGATGGTTGTGAATAAAGATAAGGAGATACTAAACTTACAAGATTTATAGTAAAATCTGTAATGAATTCCTTTTAAAGCCATATTACTGTGTTTTCATGAAGCTCCAGTAAAACTGTGTGGCATTCATTATAAAATTCACTTTAAAGTTAAGCTTACCCTCAGTTTGTCATAGTAAAATGACAAAATAGTAAAATATAAAAGTAAGTATAATCAGGATTTCAGGACACAACTAACACATGCACTTAAATATGAGAGAACTTTTATAAATCAGTCAACAAGACCTGGCAAGCTGAAATTGGCAGCTTTTTCTGTCAATTCCAGTACTTTCTCTTTTATTTCACTTTTTAGTAATAAACGTCATCACCATAGTTTTAGAAGGACACAGAAGTAGTCTTTGACAGAGAACATAATTCCCAGCCTCCATTAACAGTTTTAAACATGATTACATGAGTAAATTCTGACCTGTGATATGTGTTCAGAGTGGTGTGGCAAACTCTTCACAATCTTCAAAAGAAATTGTGTAGCTCCTGCTTTTCTATTCCATCCTTGCTAATAGCCAGAAGGCAAGATGCAGCTGTAACAGCAAACAGGATCACATACTGAGAACAGTGGTATACATGAGACTCAACCTAGGACCTTGGACAGCTTTCCTGCCTCTGACTAGTAAAGAAGAAACTTTTTCCTTTCTTGACTCCTTTGCATTGCTATAACAAAATATTATGAGCTGGTAACTTTAAAACAACAGAAACTTGAAGCTGAAGAGTACCCATTGAGGATTTGTTAGAACCTTTTGACTGTCTTCTCATATAGTGAAAGAGAACAGTAAGCTTCCTTTGGCCGCTTGAATGAGAGCACTATGGCATTCATCAGGTTCCACCTTCAGTGTCCCCTTTAAACTCTGTCTCACTGCCATTATCCTGGATATGTGGTTTCATGTAACGATTCTGGGGGAACATCAATGTTCTAGACACAACAGAGCCACTACGTTTTCATTAGAATTCGCTACAGCAGTTCATCATTCTTGGTTCCTTAGATGTAGAGCTCATATTAATAATTAATAATATTAACAATGACATACAGATGTGAGTTATTTTAGCAAGATAAAAGAGTGATATATATATATATATATATATATATATATATATATATATATATATATATATATATATAAAAATTAACCTGTGGCTTTAACTAGTCTGTTGTTCTTCCTTCTCCTTGCCATAGCTTCAATTTATCTCTTTCCTGCCTCTAGCAAACCACCCTTGATCATTCTCAACACCAGCGCAAAGCATTCTACTGTCAAATCTAACCACTCTCATTTCCTTCTCTGTTCTGCTCCTAGTCCTTCAACTGCAACCTATATAAGATTCAGATTTGGAGGCATGATGATAAAACCTTGATTCCAGGAACAAGATCTCATAGAAAAGAGATTGAAAGAGTTGGTCATAAAGAGACTTAGTCACATAAAAAGACCTATATGTGTACAGAGACCTTAGAGTCTCCTCATTGTGTATACTTCTTTCAGAATTATGAAAACTTTTGTTGTTTAAATGCTTGTTTATTATTATCAGTGACAACTATTGTTACATTTGAATTAAGAATTCTAAATCTCACCATTTCATTGCAATCATTATTAGCATTTTGTCTAAGCTCCACCCCACAGTAAACTGGTAACAGCCAAGTGTGCCTGACTCATTATAAAAGGGCTGCTTGCCCCTCTGTTTTCTCTTGCTCTTGCCTTCTTGTTCTCACTCTATCCTCTAGTCCCTTCCCGCCTCTCTCCCCATTACCCTCCCCTTTCTCTCTCCACATGCTCATAACAGATCTCTCTCTCTCTCTCCCCCCCTCTCTCTCTCCTCCCTCCCTCCCTCCCTCCCTCCCTCCCTCCCTTTTTCTGTCTCTACTACTCTCTCAACTCCCCTCCCCGTGCCCTGAATAAACTCTATTCTATACTATACCCATCTAGGGGAATGGATGCCTCAGCATGGGTCTGCGGAGGCACTCCTTCCCCCATACCTGACTACACATTCACCAAACATATTCCTTCTCTCTTTTTATAAACACAACAATCATGAAGAACTGATTTCTTCTCCCTTCATGTTATTACATTGATCCTTCTCAAAGCAAACCATACTGTTTCCTAAAGGGATCATTCTGGTAAGGTCCTTTAAGTTACTCACTCTGCCCTTCCGTACTGTCCAAGAAATTACTTCTGAACTCATTTGTCTGACTCCCCTTTCTTTTCTCCCTCTATGACACATCTATCAAAAAATTTAAAGACTTCCCTGCTTGTTCTGCTTCATACTGTAAGCAGTAGATCCAAGTCAAGAGCCCATTACTAGATCTGTAGAGTAATCTTTCTCTAAACACTCTGTGGGCTTGTAGCAGACATCAGTCTCTAAACACATCTTTTTCATTGTCTGTTGTGGTTGACCTTTAGTCACAAATGTCTCCACCTCTTTGTCTGAAGTATTTTTGTCCAAACCACAGAATTCTCTCTCCCTAGACACTTGCAAGAAAGCCTCAGAATGAATTCTCCCTTAAAGAATTTCCCCAACCATTAAATACTCCAGCTCTCTTGTCTCTTGGGAGAAATAATGATGAAACATGTGTTTTATATCCCTTTTAGAATTTCCCTGAGAGACCAAGACACATTTTCTCAGTGGAATGTCTGACTTATCATCATGTTATTGTCTGTTTTCTCTTTGTCTTTTTCATAATTAAACTATTTTTTCTTACATTCTTTTTTTTCTAGTAACAACCATGCCAAAACAGAGCTGAATGTGGATATTAGAGTATGGGTTCATATTATTTGTTCCCTAGATCCAAACTTTGTAAGTTTCAGACAGAGGGAAGCCAATTCTTTTATACAGAATTCTATCCATTAAAAACTTTGTCAGAATTTCATGAATTTATTGTTTTTAATAGCTGAGTAATAGTCCATTGTGTAAATGTACCACATCATCCTTAGGCAAATGGATGGAACTAGAAAATATCATCCTGAGCTAGGTAACCCAATCACAGAAGAACAGACATGGTATACACTCACTGATAAGTAGATATTAGTCCAAAAGCTCACAATACCCAAGATACAACTCACAGACCATATGAAGCTCATGAAGAAGGAAGATTAAAGTGTGGGTGGTTCAGTCCTTCTTAGAAGGAGTAACAAAATTCTCATTGGAGCTAATATGGAGACAAAGTGTGGGACAGAAACTGAAGGAGGAGCCGTCTGGAGACTGTTCCACCTGGGTATCCATCCCATGTGCAGTCACCACAGGTAGATCCTGAGGTGGATGTCAGGAAGTGCAAGCTGACAGGAGCCTGACATAGCTGTCTCCTTAGAGGTCTGCCAGAGCCTGACATATACCGAGGCAGATGCTCACAGCTAACCATTAAACTGAACATGGGGTTCCCAATGGAGAAGTTAGAGAGAAAACTGAAGGAGCTTAAAGGGTTTGCTGCCCCATGGGGAGTGCAACAATACAACCAACCAGAGCTCCCAGGGTCTAAACCATCATCCTGGGAGCACTTAGGGAGGGACCTATGGCTCCAGCTGTCTATGTAGGGGAGGATGGCCTTGTTGGGCATAGGTAAGAAAGGAGGTCCTTGGTCCCATGAAGGTTGGATGCCCCAGTGCGAGGGAATTTGAGGGCACGGAGGTGGGAGTGGGTGGTTGGAGGGGCACATCCTCATAGAAGCAGGAGGAGGGGGATGGGATAGGGGGTTTCTGGGTAGGGGGAAAATGGGGAAAGGGGATGATATCTGAAATGCAAATAAAATATTCAATAAAAAAAAGATATGATCCATTATTTTTTGACTTATAGTCAAAAAAATTGTCAGTAAAATATCAATAATTTTATTTTCATCTTTCTCTCTCATGTGGTCATTTTTCTTAATTGCATCTAAATTCAGAATGTGGGGGGGAAGGAAGAACTAATTATTACTTCTTTTGACTACAAGCATAGAAAATAATATAAGAAAAAATTTTTGTTCCTATTATGTTCAAAGAATGTGTTAATAAAATCATGAAAAACATGTCAAGAGATAAAAAGGAAAGCAAGAATCTCATGAGTCCCCAGAAATATGTGCTGCTTTCGTCAGTGTGACACAAGGCTTCATTTCCCACCAAAATGGATGTTATCCTAGCCCACACATCTGTGAGTGACAACAAAGCCTGAATTCTATATCCACCCTAGAAAGAATCCCAAGGACCCCATTTTGTGTCCTCTGAGGTAGATAGGAGAAAACTGTTCACAAATAAGACTGGCTCTGGGCAATCTTCAGACCTATGAGACATGACCCATCATATAAATACTCTAAACTTTTGTAATCAATGTCTCAAATTTAAAAATAAATTAAATCTTCCTTAAATCTACATAAATTTCAATATGGATTAAGTATACTGACAAAGAACAAATCAAAACAATGGTAACTTTCTATAGTCTTCTTCAAGCTATACTATTATTGGCCCAGTTACATAAAATTTTGTTGTATCTTATTCTAAGAAAGCATGTCCCCTGCTGCAAATCATTATTCTCTAGATTTGAAGTATACTAAAAAATGACATTTTCTATATGTGGAATCAATTTCTTAATTTCTGTGGTTACTGAATGAAACAATTTTAGGTCTAGCATTTTAAATTACAAGAGAAATGAAGTTTCAACAATGCCTAATATGTGTTTCTTTCTGTGTACAAATGACTGACTCTCTCTTCTCTCTCTCTCTCTCTCTCTCTCTCTCTCTCTCTCTCTCTCTCTGTGTGTGTGTGTGTGTGTGTGTGTGTGTGTGTGTGCGCGCGCGCGCGCACATGCATGCAAGACAGCATCAGCCTACACTAGGAAAAGCATTCTTTTCTAATTAGTCTACTTTGAGGGATGCTGTTTGTCTCATGTAAAGATTTTTTTTTACTGACTGGTTAGGCCAAAATTATGAATTTTATGATGGGCCAACTTAAAATAGTTACCTTTTTTACGTGGTACACCATGCTTGTACTTCCTGCCTATGAACCTATGAAGAAGCCACTTGAGATTCACATAGGACCAAGAAGAAACAACCACAAAGAACTATTCACACAAATAAGCTGAATCACAGAAGATAGACTGAAGTTCTGAAGGAATGGTGACTTCTAAACACAGTATGAAGTATGAAATACATTGATAAAAGCCTTTTTTTCATGAAGCAGGAAGATTGAAAAGAGACAGGCACTGTTTTCTTTTTAACTGTGTTTTCATTAAATCACAAGAAGTCCATTTCATTCAAAAGTTTAACAACTGATAATTTATTGAAGACATTATTTATAATTTTATGGATAGGATTAAAACACTATCTAGTGATAATCTTCCTAGACACTAGCAAAAGTGGAAAACTAATGCCACTTTGTATGTGGGTAGAAATGAGGGGATGCATATATCTCTGAGATAGCCAAAATAAAGGATAAATCTGACATCATCGCTGTTTGGATCAAGGGAAGAAGCTACTCTCATGACCAAAGTACAGAATTAGAAAGGACAGAGGCAGAACTTTCTTAACTGTCTTCTTTCAGTCTCCAGTGCTCCAGTTGCTACTTCTCATTGCTAATCCCAACTGAAATGGAGAACAGAAGAGTGCAGATGATGCAATCTTGAAGGCCCACATCCTAGGACATAGAGCATAGAAATTGAAAGGTGGGTTGCTACTGCCAAAGATGTTATGTATTGTCACAAGAGACAACAGTGATGAAGAGAACAGATTTACTGAGCCCCAAACTGTGGTATGTTTTTCTCACAACCTTATGAGGTGAGTAATCCTACCACCCCTGTTTTACAAATAAGAAAGTTGAGGCAGAGAAGCCAAGCAAATGACTCAATGTAATATTTTGCAAGTAATGATTACACAGTGTGGCACAATCAGGGGAGCAGCATGTCACCTTCCTTACGAAAATACAACATAGTCTTGGTTTATTTATAATGTCAGTAGTAGCTTGATCTTTAGAGGAATGAAAGAATTTCCCTTGACATCACACATCTTACCATAGCAAAAAGCCAACACAAGTCATATCTAAATGTGTTGCTCCTTACAGCCACTTTGAAGGATATCGAGATTTCTGAGAGTTTCCCTGCATATTATGATACTTAGCTGATTGTAGTCCGAACATGAAATATCCCCCATAGATTTGCAAATTTAAATACTTGTTCCTTGGTTGATGGTACTCTTTGAGAAAGGTATGGAACATTCAAGAAGTGGAGCATTACTGAAGAAAATAAGTAAGAAGAGTAGGCCTTGAGGCTTTATAGCTCAGCTCCACCCTTGTTCCCTTTCTATTCTGAGTGTAGATTCATTATGACTAGCTGGTTTCCTGATCTAACTACCATGTCTTCCCTGCCTGGTGTATAAATTCCTCACCATGACGGACTCTATCTCTCTGAAACTGTAAGACAAAATAAACCTTATTCTTCTTTATGTTGGGTAATAAAATAACTATAAAATACTCAAATAACTATTGAGCTGAGAAGATAATTCAGTCAATAAGGTTCTTACCTTAAAAGTATAGGGATCTGAATTCAATCCCAAGAATCAACATTTAAAAAAAAAAAAATTGAGCATAGTGGTACTTTTGTAATCCCAGAGATGAGAAAGAAGAGATAGAAAGATTCTTGGAGTTCATATGCCAGCCAGTCTCACTCACTTGGTAAATTGCAGATCAGTAAAAGGACCTTCTTCAAAAGAGAAAACAAGATAGATAGCACTAGCCGGGCGGTGGTGGTGCACGCCTTTAATCCCAGTACTTGGGAGGCAGAGGCAGGTGGATTTCTGAGTTCGAGGCCAGCCTGGTCTACAGAGTGAGTTCCAGGACAGCCAGGGCTACACAGAGAAACCCTGTCTCGAAAAACCAAAAAAAAAAGATAGATAGCACTTGAGTAAATACACTTCCACATGTACACATGCATATATACTACATACACATTTGCAGGCACACTTGCACATACATGTACCAAATATACACAAATAAAGCAGTATTCAATGAGGTAGATAGTTTATAATTAATTTCTCACAATAGATCTTAAAGATGAGTATAGAGTTCAGATCATGCACTTACTTAAAATACTTGTGGGAGGGGTATGCGCACACACACGTGTGCATGTGTGTGTGTGTGTGTGTGTATACTTGTGTGGGCATGTGTAAAATAGTTTCCAGAGAAAAAGAGTCCCTTATAGTAAAAAAAAAAAAAAAAAAAAAAATACATGCACCTGGCAGGCAAGACATGATAGCTGGAGCAGGAAGCTAGCTAGTCATACTGAATCTACACTCAGAATGAAGAGAGTGAATACATATGTACATATTCATATACATATTCATATACATATACAATCATTCCTTTAAAATGGAGTGCTAGTCACTGTAGAGATTTAAGCTCTTTGTATGTTTACCTTGTTGGCCACCACATCTCTAACCTACAGCTGGCATCTTCAGCACATGAGCAATATTTATGGTAAGTGTACCAAAGTCAGCATTGGATGGCATTCAACCCAAAACAGCATAAATCACTGATCTGTAGCTAATGTACTTAAGGATTAATTGTTCTGTTTATTAAAAAATATTTTCAAGTCTATATCACACGTGTTTGTTCAATTTTATTTCTGGCACTCATCCAACTGACTCATTAGAATTTGGCAAGTATGTGAGATTGTGAAGAAATCTGTTTTCTGAGTCTTTAAAAGATTTATCTTTGTCTAAATGAGACCAGTTGTCTGCCTGAACTACCATGGTAACCTACACAAACTGGTGGATTAGGGAGAATAATTTTATTTTTCACCCTATCTAGAGGCTAGGAAGTCTTAAAATTCCAACAGGTTTGCTTGAAAAATTTCCTTCCTAACTTAGTAACATTAGTTGTGTTAACTCCCTTCTAGTTTATAGTAACTGTGCAGGGAGGGTAGGTAGCACTCTGTATTGCTTTGTTTAAGGCAATATGCAATCTCCATTCAATCCCTCCCCTATACCATCGTAAACCTTACTTACATCTCAAAGGCTCAACCTCTGAATATCATCAATTATGACTTCAAGATATGAACTTTGGAAAGTCACAGATCCAGTACATAATTTTAACAAATAGAAACTCTAAGATTCAGACTATCCTATTTTTCCTCTAATATTATTATAATAATAAATATAAACACAATTGTTTGTAATTAATTTTGTTTTAATTCATTGTGGATTTTTTTTCTTTAAATAAACAAAAAGACACGCCCTACTCACAAAAAAAGACTTTTGTGGACAACTCTTTAAAACCACCCTTATTAGAGACATAAGGATGGGTAAAATTTCAAACCCCTGCCATAAAATCTTTATGGTTTAGCTTTTAAATAGTTTCATGAAGATTAAAAAATTGTCTACTGCTTCCTTTCTACAACCTTTACCCACATTAGAATTATTGAAAGTTTAAGATTCAACAAAAACAATAAAAGACAAATTAATCCTTGTACTCACCAAACTAACATTTGTCTATCAAATATTATATACACTATTAGAAAATATCTATAAAGTGTATTTAAGCTGTTGAGAGTAATGCATAAATTCTCTATTTTAGCTATGCCATAATAATACTTCTTATCTTTCATATTCTTGACAAATATGTCTTTTTATTGCTATCCTCATTTAAAGTTTAATTTAATACATTCATATATATGAAGTTTTAAGACATTTAGAGGGATTAATATACAATTAAAGATTGGAGGAGATGGCTCAATAAGATGGAGACCATTTGAGTAAGACATACCTCATAGACCTATGGCCAACACACACACACATACACCAACAAAAAGTATTTAATTCAGTACTTTGGTAAACATTTTATTGAATAATAATCATGTAAAATGTACACATGGTAATACTAATATCAGTGAATTTTCACAGGTAGTATCTTTATCAAGAAATGGAATTTTAATTACATCCAAAAAATTATATACCCCAATTAACCAGTACATTGTCAGAGATAACTATTATTATGACTTCTGCCTCTTCATGAACACCTGCTAAACTCAATACCCATTTCTCCCTGACCACAGACTCCTTCTAGCTTTTTTCACTCACAGTTGTTTGTGGCACTTCACCACATGGTTGTGTGAACCAGTAGTTCATTTATTATGTCTGTTCAATATTCCATTCTAAAAACAACATATGGCTTATTTTTGCAAATATCTTATGTGTACTTAAGAATTGTATGTTTGTCTCTTTTATAAACTTAGATAAAACTAACATGTGCATCAGAACAAACTATCATTCAGTGTACACAGGTTTGTGACTTCACCAGTTTTTAAATGCTTTTTCATTTAAGAATGTTATCCCAACTAAAGGCCTTTTCAATAAGTGTTACTTTGTCTGTTACTACTGATGCAATATTTTTTTCTAGATTTATATTTTTACACTCTATATTCTAACTGGGATTCTCTCTTTTAACATCTTTGTGTAGTTTCATACAAAGTGCACATATTTTCTAAGTAACATGATATATTTTATTGGATATGTCTGTTTTAATTGTTTGATTTTGCATACAATGAAATCCTGACATATGTACAATTATTTCTGTTGGGTTATATGGTTTCTATTTACTATCCTTTAACATGATATTTTTGGTTTTGCCTTCTGCTGGATTCATAAAGTGTCTTCTTTTTGTATTTATTTAATTTTAATTAATAAATTTGTTTATATTTATGATGTGCAATATGTTTTTCTGAAATGTGTACATTTTGGAATGAATAAAGAAAAATTAATTAAATAGTTGTTGCCTTCCATGCTTGTTTCTCGTGGAGCATTCACTTAACATCTACTACTCTTGGCAACTTTCAAGAATGAAGTACTTTATTACTGACTATAATCACTATATTTCATGATATATTTCTTGAATGTACTTCTATATAAATAAAATTTTCTGTCATTTGCTTAAATCTTTAATCTACCTTAAGATGAATTTTATATATGATATGAGCTAAAAATCTAATCTTGCCTGCACATGGCTATACATTTTGTCCCAATACCATTAATTAAAGAAATTATTCTTTATTAATTGTGAGCTCTTGGTGCCTTTACCAAAACTCAAATGGCTCTATAGGCCTGAATTTATTTCTGAACTTTCTACTTTCTGTTACAAATATTTATGTGTCTATTTTAACACCAGGACCACACTGTTTAGATTTCCTCGACTCTGCAGTATATTTTGAAGTAGGTATTTTGAAGTCTCCAGCTTTACTTTTTTTCTACTTAATGCTGAGTTGGTTACTGATGGCATTTTATAGTTCTACACTGATCTTAAGAATTTTTTTACATCATAAAATGTCAGTGGAACTTTTATAGAGATTTTATTCAATATTTAAATCACTCTTGGTATATACATTTTAACAATATTAGTTTTTCCCATCCATGAACATGGGATACATTTAAAATTATTTGCATATTCTTCAGCTTCTATCATTGTGTTTTTTTAAATGCACATTATTTCAGTTCTTTTAATAAATTTATTCTGAAGTATTGTCTTAAGGAAGCAGAGGAGTAAGATCATTTTTAATTTCCTTTTCCATGGTATTACCATATAGTAATATTACTACTTAGTGTTGAAAGGCTCTGCTATTAATGTGTCAGTCCACCATGTCTAAATAAGCTCTCTCCAGCTCTACACAAAATGGAGGACTCCCTTTCTCAGCAGGGCTTCCTCTTCTCTGCTTGGTCTTATCTGGAGAGTCTCTTTAAGCACAGGTACCTGACTTTATATAGAGGATGACCCTTCACAAAGCTTCCTGCAAGTGCTGCATGATTCAACATTTAAGTTCCACTCAGCCCTTCCCACTGTTGTGACCAATCAGCCCTTCCTGCCTGTAATCCCAAAAATTTCTCTGAAGAAAGTCTCATAACCTATGACAGGATTACAAGTTTAGTTTCCTCCTGATAAGAATCTGCCCAGCAGATTCTTGGAATTCCTCTTCATGTAAATGAACCATTCTCACACTAGCCAATAATGTCTATTCACGCCAGAAATCTCTACCCACTCCCCAAGATCTATATAACCTTCGTTTACTGTGAATTAAGTTGAGCTGTCTGACTGAAGCTGATCCTGGAAGTCAATCCATCTCTTCTGCTCCCTTTGTCTTCACAGATGGCTAACAGCTCCTAGGAAAAAGGAAGGGTCACAGTTTAGCATCAGGTTGGGTTGTTTGGGATTTCCATGGCACTCTTTTTGCCAACAACTTGATTAAATGCAATCTAGTCCTACCGCTGGAAGCCTTGCCCAGTTATAAGAGATGGCCAGTTGAGACTCCATATCTCCATTACTAGGAGTTCTCATTAGGATCACCTTCATAGAATCTAGTAAGTTTCCACTGCACTAGATATCTACACTACCCCACAAATGACCCACAAATCTTCCCATTTCTCCTCCCATTCTTTCTCTTTATTCCATCTCCCCACAACATCTGATCCTGCACACTCCCATCCTCACTCACTTTGAGTCCACTTTTAAAATATAATCTATTTCTCCTTCCCAGGAAGATCCATACTTCCCCCACTAGACTCTTCCTCTTTACCTAACCTCTCTAGGTTTATGGATTATAGTTTAGTTATCATTTGCTTAATGGCTAATATATAATATACTATATATATATATATATATATATATATATATATATATTTATATATTATATATATAATGAATACATACTATATTTGTCTTTCTGGGTCTGGGTTGCCTCACTCAGAATGATTCTTTTCTAGTTCCATACCTTTGCTTGCAAATTTCATGGTGCCATTTCATTTTTTAACAGCTGAGTAATATTCCATTATGTAAATGTATATTTTTTTATCCATTTTTCTGTTGAGAGACATCTAGGTTATTTCCAGTTTCTAGCTATTATGAATAAAGCCACAAAGAACATAGTTTAGAAAGCATCCTTGTGATAGGATGGAATGTCCTTTGGGTATATACCCAAGAGTGGTGTAGCTGGGTCTTGAGGTATATCAATTCCCAAATGTCTGAAGAACTGCCATACTAATTCTCATTGTGGTTGTATATGTTTGCATTCCTACCATCAATGGAGAGTTGCTCTCTACAAACTAACAGTGGGGTCCCTTTGCTGAAGACATCCACACAACTAATTGAACATAGAGAAATTGAGCTAGTGTCTACTAGATCCTTCATCTCTATATTCTAATTCTTTGGTACACTGCAGTAGTGAGAGAGAAACATGGACACCAATTTTGCCATAAAACTTTTGACCTTCAATCTGTCCTGCTTAGAAAATATATGCTAGGGCAATGGTGGCCCAGAACTTGTGAGAATAGCCAACCAATGTCTGATTTGACTTAAGGCTCATTCCACAAGAAGAAATATGGTGTATATTCACTTTTATATAGATGTTTTACATAGGTATATCTAATGGGAACAGCAAAAGTCATAAAGCCAGCACAGCTGCTTGACAAAGATCCAGCAAAGCTGAGCCCAGTGATGCAATCACTGCCATTCAGTCTTCCACTTTTCATCTTGAGCTTCATGTGTTGCATGCTTGAGGGACTTTTAATATTTGTACAATTATATAATTTTACCAGCACTTCTTGGGTAACTAAGAACCAGAGACTAGATGCCCAGATCCCTATGGTAAAACCAAACATGATTGTTTTTTTAAAAATCAGTAAAATAATTCCTAATGATATTCTGATATACTCATAAATCATTGCCTTATCAACAGAGAGGATTCCTCCAGCAGCAGATGGGAACATATGCAGAGACACATAGCCAGACATTATACAGAGAGGGAAATATTCTAAGAGTCAGAGAGGATAGAGAACATCAAGAGAATAAGACCCTCTGAATCAACTAAGCAAGATGAACATGAACTCACAGAGACTAAAGCAAAGCACAGGACCTATGGGTCTATACCAGGTCTTCTGTGCATATGCCATAGTGATTAATTTAGTATTTTTATTGGACTCCTGACAATAAGAACAGGTGGATCTCTAACTCTTTTGAATGCTCTTGGAATCCTTTTTCTCCTATTGGGTTGCCATGTCCAACTTTGATATGAAAGTTTTGTTTCATGTTATTATATTTTATTTTGTCATGTTTGGTTGTTATCTCTTAGAGTCTTATTCTTTCTAATAACAGAAAGATAATGGATCCAGAGGGGAGGGAGATGGGGAGGAAGTGAGAGGAGTAGAGGGAGAGGAAGTATAATCAGGAAATATTATATGAGGAAAGAATCTGTTTTTAATAAAAGAAAAAATAAACATCACTACTCTCTGTATGTTGATTTTATATCTTGTAATCTTTTAGTTTTTCATGGAAATAGCTAGGTTTATTATTAATGTACCATCAATAGACATAAGAACCAACAGGCCCCTGCCCCAACAAGGAAGTTGAAAAAGCATTAACAAGAAGAACATATGCTAGATGTGCTAGGGAGTCAGAGATTCTGTAACATGCCATCTCTGCTTTGGCACCCAGAAGAGAGTGTGAGATTCTCAAGGCTTCCAAAGCTTCTAGGAGTCTGGCGGTATCCTGAGGAAAATGCTTTGCAGAAGCCTATAGGCACATTGTACCTCTCCCATTCCTTCTCCCTGAGGTACATTAAACTAATTCCCAGGCCAGACTCAGAGCTTCTGTCAATTGGAGATGGAAAGGTCTCCAGTTCAGATTTGTGGGTCTTGAACAACTTCTGGAGCTCCATCGCATGCCTTCAATATAGGAACCAAAGCTCAATGTCTTTTTTGGTTATTGTGAGATCCTCAGTCAAGGCCTCCAGAGTTTCCTGGTTAGGGTTGGGTCTTTCTCAAAGTGTTGTAATAGCTCTATGAACTGCTCAAGGGTGAACACAGAGTTGCTATATGTGGAAGACTGACTTCTGAATTCAAGAAACTGAGTTGTCTCCATCTCAGTTTCTTCCATCATAACTGCAGATCAATTGAGTTCCCTTCTTCAGTTTATATATCTTGTAATCTTAATTTTAACAATTTGCATGTTCTGGTGATTTTTTACTGAGTGATTTAGTACTTTATACAAATAAAATTATATTGAGTATAGGGATTATTAAAATCTTTGCTAGTCTATCTTTTATTAACATCAGAGTCAGAAGCTATGAGTTCTGACCTCACTCTTCTCTCTGATTTTCTGAGAAGTGATTCACTGACACTGCATACTTGGAAGCCAGAAATCCAGCCAAGATGTGTACCTTTTCCTCTTGCTGTGTGAAATATCATCTCTCTCTCATGTCCATTTTAGTCACTTCTGTGACTATGAATGTATTTCCCCGCAAAGGACTGGCATTCAGGTATTCATCGATTGCAGACTAGCTGTTGACAGTGAGCTGCTTCATAAGGGATGGCTCTTTCATTCAAGATATTTGAAAGAGAACATCATATGTATGAGAAAAGTAAACATTCGGTCATTCTCAGGACTAACAGAAACAAAGCTCCTACTGTTTAGTCAGTTCTCAGTATATCAGCATTACAGTATCAGAGCAGCAGGTGTCAGGACAGGGAAATATCTGCTGGGAGTTTCTAGGCCCTATATCTCATATATTTACCAGCAGAGAACGATTGAAGCATATATTCCAGATTCACATTAAAAATTCCAGGGAAACTTAATAGCTTAGTAGTATTCCATTATGTAGATGAACCACATTTTCTGTATCCATTCTTCTGTTGTAGGGCATCTGGGTTGTTTCCAACTTCTGGCTATCACAAACAAGGCTGCTATGGAGATAGTGGAACACATGCCCCTGTGGCATGGTGGGGCATCTTTTGGGTATATTCCAAGAGTGGTATTGCTGGGTCTTCAGGTAGAACTTTTTTCCAATTTTCTGAGGAACCTCTAGACTGATTTCTAAATTGGCTGTGCCATTTTGCAATCCCACCAGCAATGAAGGAATATTCTTCTTTCTCCACATTCTCACCAACATGTGCTGTCGCCTAAGGTTTTGATCTCAGCCATTCTGATTGTTGTAAGGTGGAATCTCAGGGTCATTTTGATTTGCATTTCTCTGATCACTAAGGATTTTGAATATTTCTTTAGGTGTTTCTCAGTCACTCGAGATTCCTCTATTGTGAATTTTCAGTTTAGTTCTGTACCCCGTTTTTTGATTGGGTTGTTTGGTTTTTCGGTGATTAGCTTCTTGAGTTCTTTATATATTTTGGATATTAGCCCTCTATCGGATGAGAAGTTAGTGAAGATGTTTTTTTTCCCAATCTGTAGGTTACTGATTTGTCTTATTGACTATGTCTTTTGCCTTACAGAAGCTTTCCAGCTTTATCAGGTCCCATTATCAATTCTTGATCTTAGATCCTGAGCTATTGGGGTTTATAAAACAGAACTAACCCTGTGCCAATGAGTTCAAGGCTCTTTCCCACTTTCTCTACTACTAGATTGAGTATATCTGGTTTTATATTGAGGTCCTTGATCCACTTGGACTTCAGCTTTTGCAAAGTGACAAATATGGATCTATTTTCATTTTTCTACATATCAATAGCCAGTTAGGCCAGCATCATTTGTTGAAGATGCTTTCTTTAGAATGAAGACACCCTGAGTTTTGCAGGCAAATGGATTCTGAGTGAGGTAACTCAGACCCAAAAGGACATGCATGGTATGTACTCACTAATAAGTAGATATTAGCTAATAAAAAAAGTACAGAATACCCAAGATACAGTCCACAGAACTCAAAAGATCAACAAGCTGAAGGACCCAAGTGAGGATGCCTCAGTCCCACTTAGGAAGGAGAAGAAAGCAGTCACAAGAGGGGAGAGAGGGAGGGAGGGACCTGAGAGGAAAAGTGGATATGAGGCAGGGGGATATGGGAACTTGATCTGGTATTGGGTGAGGGGAAAGGACTGAAGTCATGAGAGCCAGCAGAAAGAAGGGAAACAGGCAACTTCAAGAGATAGGAGGTTGGGGAGACCCTCTAGAATCCACCAGAGACCTAGGAGGTGAGAGACTCTCAGGACTCAAAGAGAGGGACCTTAGATGAAATGCCAGACAGTAGGGAAAGTGAAGTTATAGAGCCCATCTCCAACAAAGTGAGGGAGAGGATTACCAGCCCACAGTCAAAACTCTGACCCATAATTGTTCCTGTCTGAAAGAACTGCAGGGATGGAAATGGAGAGAAGCATGAGGAAAAGAAGGTTCAACGACAGGCCCAAAGTGGAATCCAGCTTAAGGGGAGGTCCCAAGACCTGACACTATTATTGAGGCTATGGAGCACTCATAAAAAGGAATCTATCATGATTGCCCTCTGAAAGACCAACAAGCAGCTGATAGAGTCAGATGCAGATATTTACACCCAACCAATGAACAGAACTGTTCAGTGAACAGAAGCTGCTGACCCCTGTGGTTGAATTAGGGAAAAGTTGGAAGAAGCTGAGGAGGAGGAAGACCCTGTAGGAGGGACAGAAGTCTCAGTTAACCTGGACCCCGAGATCTCTCAAACACTCGACCACCAACCAGGTAGCATACACCAGCTGATATGAGGGCCCCAACACGTACACAGCAAAGGACTGCTGGGTCTGGGTTTAGTCAGAGAAGATGCACTTAACCCTCAAGAGACTGGAGGCCCCAGGGAGTTTAGAGGTTTGGTGAAGACAGAGGCGGGAAGGAGGTATGGGATGTAGAACAGTCTGAAGGTAGACAGGGAGGGGAATAAAATCTAGAGTTTTAAATAAATTTTTAAAAATTCCAAGAAAACACCTTGATTTATTCAGCTTGCCAATTGGCATCTCTGGACTGATTAAAAGTGCTTTTGTGTAAAATAATATAACAATATTCTCCCAAATAAAAATGGAGATAGATTCCAGGAAAGAGAATGCTATCTTGGACAGGTAAAAGAATTGATTTCTGCCATGACTCTGAAATAAACATGAGCATACATGAGCACAGAAAACATCAACATTTGAACAGAAAGGGAAATTAGTAGAAATTAGTTAAAAGTTTAATATGGGCAATTAAGTGCTCTGAGAATTATTATGACTAGTGGGAGAACTGATATCAGGGATGCCAGCACTGACTTGCTGACTTAAGAGACAAAGGAGATGGTGGCTTTAATAGCATTAGGCAATCTACACTAATATTTAGACTATAATTATATAATAGACAGTCATTTCTTTATGTAATACACAGATAAAGTATTATCAAAAACTACAGATATTTTTGTTTAAAGAATAAAAAACTAAATTAATGAGGTTTAGAATGTACTCAGATAAACACTATATCAAGCAAAATATGGAATGTTATCAGTGGCCTCTTGAATTGTATAATTCTGAATCTTGTTCCTCCAAAACCAGCAATTTTCAGTTTTTTTTCCTTTAAGTCTTTTGTGTGTATATGTGTGCATATATACATACGTATGTGTAAATGTGTGAATGTGTCTGTATGCATATATGTCCCTCTATGTGTGTGTATGTACATGTATGTGCCTGTGCTTTTGTGCTTATGTGCATATATGTGTGTGAACTACTTGTGAATTAACTTTCCTCTTTGTATCGAAAGCCAACTTATTACTCATATAAATTCAGAACAATAAAACTATGACTAACATCCATCCAGGCTCAGTCAGATAAATGGAATCACACTTAAAACTTAAATGTTTAGACAGCCATGGAAAACCTAAAGAATGACAAAATAAACTGGAAAGATTTTATTATAACAAATAGAGAATCGTGAAATCATAGTAAAAATCAAATACAAGCAGTACTGAAAAAATGGAATGCCTCTGAGAGAACCTGAAAATACAAAATTATTTCAACTAACAATAATGAAAGACTAGATAATTTTTGTGAATATTCCAGCTGAAGATATCGTTTGTTTTAATTAATAAAACAACAACTTATAAGGACTTGGCAGGCCAAGAATCCTATAAAAAGTAAAGAGAGCTTAGCTCTTCAGTATCTCATTCCAAGTCAATTCTTCAAAAATTCCCATCTTTAAAATTGGATGTTGCTTTTAACACTACACTGGTGTATACAAATGTTTACTGATGCTGGGTTCATCACTGTCTCCTGAGCTTTTAAGAATGACTGTTAGAAATCATATTTGTCTTCATGTGCATGTATACATGCATTATGTGCATGTGTATTCCTTTTATTGCCCATGTCTGTCCTCTATGGTTTCATTCTCTGAAGAACTACTGTAGTTATCCTTTAATTCCTCTCTTGTGGTATGAGTTTTATCATAATATCTCTCTACTGATATCGATATAAGCTTCATCTCCTCGCTTTTAGAAAGACCACAATGGTTATTTGGTTTTACCAACTTCCCTTTGAACTCACAGAAGTCCCTCTTCTCTTGTTTTCAAGTAATGTTAACGAGTACAACCTCAAATCTTCCTTGAGATTATTTTTTCTGTACCTGTGTTAGCCATTTTGTGTTATTGTGATGAAATACTTTAGATAAATTATTTAAGAGAAGAAATATTTATTTTAGCTTATGCTATCAGAGATGTCAGTCCATGGTCACTCAGCTCCACTGTTTTGGTGATCATTGGGCCCATGGTAAGGCAAAAAATAAACAACATGACCCAAAGTGTTATGTCTGTCTACATTCTATCTCGGGGCACAGTGTATTAAATAAAATATTAGATTGTTGATATTTTTGAAAATACCCAAATCCATATTGCTAGATGACAGTCCTCATCAAAAATATCACTCCATGGAATAGAAAAACAGAGAATCTTAAACCTCATAGAATCACAAAAGACCTCCAAAAACCAAAGCAATGGTGATCATAAGGATCAAAGCTGTAGGCAGAATATCTGATCACAAAGCTTTCCTTATCAAGACAACATGGTTCTGGCTTAAAAGCCAACACAAAAGCTGTAAACAGATTAAAGAACCCAGGAACAAATCCATGCATCTACAATAAAGTGATTTTCAATGAATACTCTAAGAATATACAACAAGTAAAGGGTATCCTCTTCAATAAGTAATTCAGGGAAAATAGAATATAATTAGCATTAAAATAAACCTAGAATCCATCCCTTCACCATATATCAGGATAAATACTCAAAAGACCTAAACTAAATGAAAAACATGAAATTATTAAAATAAAATATATATAAAAATACTTAAAGACATGAGCATAGACATTCTTTGTAAAGGAAATAATCAACAGAGTGATAAACACACACAAATTATCAATAAACATATGACAGAATGTCCAGTGTCACCAAAATCAAGAAAAATGCACATTTAGACCACAGTAAGTTATCATCTCACTCCTCTCACAATAGATATTATCCATAAATATCAATAGATATAATCAATAAACCTGCTGTTGTGATTATAAAAGAAAAATGTATATACTGTTGGTGGGAAAATAAACTAGTATCACTACTATGGACAACAACATGCTCAAAAGAGCTAAAAATTGATCATGGGGTTCCCAATGGAGAAGATAGAGTGAAGGCTGAAGGAGTTGAAAGGATTCGTGACACCATGAGGAAAGCAACAATACCAACCAACCAGAGCCCCCAGGGTCTAAACCACCATCCTGGGAGCGCTTAGGGAGGGACCCATGGCTCCAGCTATATATGCAAGGGAACTATATATAAGTGGGAGAAGAGATCCTTGGTCCCATGAAGGCTGGGCATCGTGGGTGGGGTGGGGATATTCGAGGGTGGGGAGGTGAGATACGGGAGAGTTGGTGGGGGTAAACCAACATGGAGGCAGGAGGAGGGGGAAGGATAGTGAGTTCCTGGAGGGAGGGGGGAAATGGGGTAAGGAGAGAACATCTGAAATGTAAATAAAATTTCCAATAACAAAAAAAATATATATATATATATATATATATATATATATATATATATATATATAATTCAGCACACCAAAGAAGTAGCTATACTTCATTACAACACTGTTCACAATGTCCAAGGTGTCCATTAGAAGATGAGTGGAGCCTTTTGGCTGGGGCAGACACCTAGCTGGTCTGCTCCTGTGAAGACACCATGTCCTGAGCCATTCTAGAGGAGCCACTCTACTTAGAGCAGCAGGATTTCAGGATCCCAGAGGCGGCCTGAGTCCCAGGAGTACTTCAACCCAGGAGCTCAGGATCACATGATCACAGAGACAGCTGGACTCTGAGGAGTTCTGACACAAGCAAGATAACTGGAAAGACAGGCTACAGTCAGAAACACTGAGTGCAGGTAACACTAGAGTTAACCAGATGGCGAAAGGCAAGCACAAGAACATAAGCAACAGAAACCAAAGTTACTTGGCATCATCAGAACCAATTTCTCCCACCATAGCAAGCCTTGGACACCCCTATCACACCAGAAAAGCAGGATTCAGAATTAAAATCACTTCTTTATGTGATTTATGGACTTTAAGAAGACATAATATCCTTAAAGAAGTACAGAGAACCAGTAAATAGGTAGAAGCCCTAACAGAAACACAAATCCTGAAGTGCTGAAAAAATGCACCACACAGCGCAGGAATTGAAAAAACTCCCAGATCAAAAATGGAAGTAAAGGCAATAAAGAAATTCAAAGAGACTACCCTGGAGAAGAAAACATGGAAAACAGGAGTACATAGACGAAGCATCATTCAAAGAATACAGGATAGAAGAAAGAATCCCTTGTATAGAATCATGGAAAACATGCACAACTCAAAGAAAACGCAAATGAAAAAACCTCCAGACCAAAGATCGAGTAAACAATAAAGAAATCCAAAGGGACTACGGAGATAGAGAAACAAGAAAGGCAGCTACAAATCATCACAAATAAAGAGGAAAAAACTTCCCTCCTAAGCTAAAGAAAGAGAAGCCCATAAACATACAAGAACATACAGAACACCAAATAGACCAAACCAGAAAAGAAATACCTCCCATCACATAATAATCAAAACATCAAATGTACAAAACAAAGAAAAAATACTAAAAGCAGTAAGGGAAAAAGGTCAAGTAACATATAAAGGCAGACGTATAAGAATTACACCAGACTTCTCATCAGAGACTATAAAAGCCAGAAGATCCTGGACTAATACGTCATTAACAGAACACAAATGCCAGCCAAGACTACTATACCCAGCAAAACTCTCAATCACTATAGATGGAGAAACCAAGATATTCCATGACAAAACCAAATGTACACAGTATCTTCCCACAAATCCAGCACTTCAAAGGATAACTGATGGAAAACGCCAATACAAGGAGGGAAACTACAACCTAGAAAAAGCAAGGAAGTAATCTTCCAACAACCCAAAAGAAGATACGTACATAAACATAATTCCACCTCTAATAACAAAAATAACAGGAAGCAATAATCATTTTTCCTTAATATCTCTTAACATCAATGGACTCAACTCTCCAATAAAAAGATGAAGACTATCAGACTGGATCAATAAACAGGACCCAAAATTTTGCTGCATACAGGAAACGCACCTCAGTGATAAAGACAGACACTACCTCAGAGTAAAAGGATGGAAAACAATTTTCTAAGCAAATGATCCCAAGAAACAAGCTGGAGTAGCCATTCTAATATCAAATAAAATCGACTTTCAACCAAAAGTAATCACAAAAGATAAGGAAGAAGACTTCATACTTATCAAAGGAAAAATCTACCAAGATGAACTCTTAATTCTGAACATCTATGCTCCAAATGCAAGGGCACCCACATACATAAAGAAACTTTACTAAAGTTCAAAGCACACATTGCACCTCACACAATAATAGTGGGGGACTTCAGCATCCCACTCTCAGCAATGGACAAGTCATGGAAACAGAAACTAAACAGAGACACAATGAAATTAACAGAAGTTATGAACCAAATGGATTTAACAGCTATCAATAGAACATTTCATCCTAAAACAAAGGAATATACCTTTTTCTCAGCACCTCATGGTACCTTCTCCAAAACAGACCATATAACTGATTATAAAACAGGCTTCAACAGATACAAAAAGATTGAAATAATCCCTTGCATCCTATCAGATCACCACAGACTAAGGCTGGTTTTTAATACTGACAAAAACAATGGAAAGCCCACATACACATGGAAACTGAACAACGCTCTACTCAATGATTACTTGGTCAAGGAAGAAATTAAAGACTTTTAAGAATTTAATAAAAATGAGGATACATCATTCCAAAACTTGTGGGACTTCATGAAAGCACTGCTAAGAGGAAAACTCATAGCTCTAAGTGCTTACAAAAAGAAACTGGAGAGAGCATACATTAACAACTTGAAAGCACACCTGAAAGCTCTAGAACAAAAAGAAGTAAAGACAGTAAAAAGGAGTAGACAGCAGTAAATAATCAAACTCAGGGCTGAAATCAACCAAGTAGAAACAGAAAGAACTATACAAAATATCAACAAAACCAGGAGCTGGTTCTTTGAGAAAATCAACAAGATAGATAAACCCTTAGCCAGATGAACCAGAGGGCCCAAAGACAGTATCCAAATTAACAAAATCCAGAACTGAAAAGGGAGACATAACAACAGAAACTGAGGAAATTTTAAAAAATCACCAGATCCTACTACAAAGGCCTATACTCAACAAAACTGGAAAATCTGGATGAAATGGATAATTTTCTAGGCAGATACCAGGTACCAAAGTTAAATCAGAAGCAAATAAACCATCTAAACAGTCTCATAAACCCTAAAGAAATAGCAGCATTATTATAAGTCTCCTTACCAAAAAGAGTCCAGGATCAGATGGTTTTAGTACAGAATTCTCAGACCTTCAAGGAAGACCTAATACCAATTCTCTTCAAACTATTCCACAAAATAGAAACAGAAGGAACACTGCCCAATTTGTTCTATGAAGCTACAATCACACTCATACCTAAACCTCACAAAGATCCAACAAAGAAAGAGAACTTCAGACCAATCTCCCTTATGAATATCAATGCAAAATTACTCAATAAAATTCTGACAAACCTAATCCAAGAACTCATCAAAATAATCATCCATCTTGATCAAGCAGGCTTTATCCCAGGAATGCAGAGATGGCTCAATATTCAGAAATCCATCAATGTAATCCACTATATAAACAAACTCAAAGAAAAAAACCACATGACCATCTCACTAGATGCTGAGACAGCATTTGACAAAATTCAATGTCCCTTCATGGTAGAACTCTTGGAAAGATCAGGAATTCAAGGCCCATACCTAAACATAGTGAAAGCAATATACACCAAACTGGTAGCCAACATCAAATTAAATGGAGAGAAACTTGAAGCAATCCCACTGGCTTCAGGGACTAGACAAGGCTGCCCACTCCCTCCCTACCTATTCAATATGGTGCTGGAAGTCCTAGCTAGTGCAATTAGACAACAAAAGAATTCAAAGGGATACAAATAGGAAAGGAAGAAGACAAAATATCACTATTTGCAAATGATATGATAGTATACTTAAGTGACCCCAAAACTTCCACCAGAGGATTCCTAAATCTGGAAAAAAAAAAAAAAAAAAACTTCAGCAAAGCGGCTGGTTATGAAATCAACTCAAACAAATCAGTAGCCTTCCTCTACTCAAACATAAACAGGCTGAGAAAGATATTATGGAAATGACACCCTTCACAATACTCACAAATAATATAAAACACCTTAGTGTGACTCTAACCAAGCAAGTGAGAAGTGTGTATGACAAGAACTTCAAGTCTCTGATGAAAGAAATTGAAAAAGATCTCAGAAGATGGAAAGATCTCCCATGCTCACGATTGGCAGGATTAACATAGTAAAAATGGCCATCTTGCCAAAAACAATCTACAATTCAATGCAATTCCCATTAAAATCCTAACTCAATTCTTCACAGAGTTAGAAATAGAAATTCTCAAATTCATTTGGAATAACAAAGAACAGGATAGCAAAAACTATTCTCAACAATAAAAGAGCTTCTGGAGGAATCACCACCCCTGATCTCAAGCTGTACTACAGAGCAATAGTGATAAAATCTGCATGGTATTGGTACAGAGACAGGTAGGAAGATCAATGGAATAGAACTGAAGACCCAGAAATGAACCCACATACCTATGGTCACTTGATCTTTGACAAAGGAGCTAAAACTGTCCAGTGGAAAAAGAACAGCATTTTCAACAAATAGTGCTGGTTCAACTGGAAGACAACATGTAGAAGAATGCAAATAAGTCCATTCTTATCTCCTTGTAAAAAGCTCAAGTCTAAGTGGATAAAGTATCTTCACATAAAACCAGATACACTGAAACTAATAGAAGAGAAGGTGGGGAAGAACCTTGAATATTTGGGCACAGGGGAAAAGTTCCTGAACAGAACATCAATGGCTTATGCTCTAAGATCAAGAATTGACAAATGGGACTTCATAATATTGCAAAGTTTCTGTAAGGCAAAGCACACTGTCAATAGGACAAAATGGTAACCAACAGATTGGGAAAAGATCTTTACCAGTCCCACATCCAATAGAGGACTAATATCAAATATATACAAAGAACTCAAGAAATTAGACTCCAGACGACCAAATAACCCTATTGAAAAATAGGGTATAGAGCTAAACAAAGAATTCTCAACTGAGGATTCAGTTTAGAAGCACCTAAAGAAATGTTCAACATCCTTAGTCTTCAGGGAAAAGCAAATCAAAACAACCCTGAGATTCCACCTAACACCAGTCAGAATGGCTAAGATCAAAAACTCAGGTGATAGTAGATGCTGGCAAGGATGTGGAGAAAGAGGAACACTCCTCCATCGTTGATGGGATTACAAGATGGTGCAACCACTCTGGAAATCAGTCTGGTGGTTCCTCAGAAAACTGGACATAGCATTACCTGAGGACCCAGCTATACCACTCCTGGGCATATACTCAGAAGATGCTCCAACATATAACAAGGACATATGCTCACTATGTTCAAAGCAGCCTTATTTATAATAACCAGAAGCTGGAAAGAACCCAGATGTCCTTCAACAGAGGAATGGATACACAAAATGTGATACATTTACACAATGGAGTATTACTCAGCTATTAAAAACAATGAATTCGAGAAATTCTTAGGTAAATGGATGGAACTAGAAAATATTATCCAGAGTGAGGTAAGACAATCACAAAAGAACACACATGGTATTTACTCACTGATAATTGGATATTAGCCCCGAAGCTGAAATACCCAAGATTCAACTCACAGACCACATGAAACTCATGAAGAAGGAAGACCAAGTTTGGGTCCTTCAGTCCTTCTTAGAAGTAGTAACAAAATACTCAAGGGAGCAAATATGGAGACAAAGTGTGGGACAGAAACTGAAGGAGGGGCTGTCTGGAGACCATTCCACCTGAGTATCCATCCCATGTGCAGTCACCAAAGGTAGACGCTGATATGGCTGTCAGGAAATGCATGCTGACAGGAGCCTGATATAGCTGTGTCCTGAGAGGTCTGCCAGAGTCTGACATATTCAGAGGCGGATGCTCACAGCTAACCATCGAACTGATCAAGTAGTTCCCAATGGAGGAGTTAGAGTGAAGACTGAAGGAGCTGAAAGGGTTTGTGGCCCCAAGGAGAGCACTCAACCAACCGAGCTCCAGGTCTAAACCACCAGCCTGGAAGTATATAGAGAGGGACCCATGGCTCCAGCTGTATATGTAGGGGAGGATGGCCTTGTCAGCTTAGGTGGGAGAGGAGATCCTTGGTTCCATGAAGTCTGGATGCCAAGTGGGGGTAATTCAAGGGTAGGGAGGTGGGAGTGGGGGCTAGGTGGTGGCACATCCTCATAGAAGCAGGAGGAGAGGGGGATGGGATAGGGAGTTCCTGGGTGAGGGGGTGGGGGAATGGGGTAAGAGGATAACATCTGAAATGTAAATAAAATATCCAATAAAAAAAAAAGAAGTAACCCTAAACTTTCAGCCATCTCCCATTGAGCCCATCCCTTCTTTCCATCCCTCCAGATGGGATCATATACGGTGTGACCTTCCTTGATCCACTTCTTTTACATATCACAGGCACAGTGTTCTCAAGAGTCATCTATGCAGTCATGATACTCTTATGGCTGAACAATTGTCCTCTATAGGAATCTCTCATGTACAATATCATGCCCTCTACAGGGAGGGTTAGTTGTACTTCTATTTTTAGTTCTTGAATTTCTTCCCCTTGCCTTATTGCTCAGGCTAGTGTTTCTAGCACTATATTGAAAAAGAATCAGGACATTGGACAGCCTTGTCTCATCCTGATTTTAATGGGACTTGATTTCAAACCATTGTCTAATTTCCCTTGTGACTTCTTATGCTGTTTATGTATTTATGCATTTTCAAATGTATTTTTGTTGCTGAAAAAAAGAAGATGAGTGGAAAAGTAATGAGTTACTAAAATACCATGGAGTATTGCTCAATCACAAAAAAAGGAGACAATTCTGTTATAATGGGCAAAAGTATGTTAAGTGAAATAATCAGGCACAGAAAGATAAATACGGTGTCTTCTTACATTTGGAAGATTTTAAAAGTTTATCCCAAGCAAGAGAATAAAGTGTCATTAGACATATAGATATTAGACTAGTAAAGGGTAAGAGAAAAGGATATTGAGTAGCAAAATACAGTTAGATAAGGGAGTAAAGTTCTAGTTCTCTACAGAAATACAGGGTAACTACAACTTTTCTATAGAACATGAAGAAATTTTCTGAAGAACATGAAGAGATGAGCATGAAGGTTTAAAGCATTATAAATAGTAAATGTATAAGAAGTTGTAAATGTAAATTACCTTGATTTCATCATTACACAGCATAAACATATTGAGTTATCATTACATTATACAATTTCTATGGATCAATTAAAATAAAAAGAAAGTTAAAAAGGACAAAAAAATAAATAGTTATACTATTACTAACAGGTTTTTCTTTATACAGATCATTAATAGTTTTAGTTTTATAAATGCTGAAGAAACGTCTTTAAGCACTAGTAATTTATGCTTGGAGGCAGACACAGGAGAATCAAGAGTTTGTGGCCAATCTGGACAAAATAATGACTAATCTTAAAAATAAGGCCTAAGAATATAACTCACTGACATAGTACTTACCTAGCATGTATATGTAAAGCTGTGGGTTTGATGCACAGCATCATTTTTTTTAAATCCCACTCTTTTGTCACCAAAGACTACTGATACTTGAACCTATCATGCTTAATTAAGAAATTCATCATATAAAATAAAATATTCCTGGAACAACCCATTTTCACTATTATCCTGATAAATGGATTTCTGACTGCTTTTACTTTCAGACATAAAGAATATCCTCTATTCAGATATAAGAATAGAGAATATAAGAAAGTAAACGATTATTAGAGCAAATATCCAACCAACCTAAATGAGGTTAATTGATAGAAATGGAATCTTTGATGCATGCCCATCTCATGGGGTAAAGGAAATTAAATCAATATGGATAGAAAGGAATTTTATTGTATGATATGGATTGCCAAGATTTATCTTTGCCTTTGTTTTTACTAAAATTGATACATTCACCAAGAACTATCTCTGCCAAGAATATTTCATGTGTAATCGAAAATATCTCAGAATAAGAAGTGGAAAAAATTATTTTATAGACTCCATTTCAATCACCCAAAGAAAAAAAATATCAAAAAAAAAATCTTTACTCAAAACACCTTACTTGTACATTAAAACTGGGGACTCTAGATTCTTCCAGCATTCCAACAAAGACAAGGTTCCCCATCTTTGTATAGTATAGGTTTTATGAATCAACATTGCTTTTAGTACTGGGAACAGCAACAAGAAGTATAGCTCATATATCTTAACTAAAACATTGTGGTGACCATATTTGTAATGGATATGGCTACTGTTTTTTCATAAATTGCTAAGTTAACCTGCAAGAATTACAATATCTAGAGAAATATCACATAAGCCTAAATAAGAAGAGTAGATATGTGACATAAATATAAGAGATGTTATAGGGAATGATTCAATTTAACAAAATTTTATCATCTCAATAAACTCTCTAAATTAGAGAAACAGGAAGAAGATTCTTTATAAAATGTCATTAAATTTTGGAAATTGTCTATATTGAGGACATGAAATATGCTTATCATTTGTGCCAAATGAAATTAAATGGGAATGGATGACTGGGCAGCCTTTAAATAAGGCTTTTTACAATGCTGTTCCTCTTCAGCTAGAGAACAGTGAAGGCACTGAACTCTTAGAAAAATTAACTTCCTCCCTCTGTAGAGATAGAAGACATCAGCTTAAGTGCCCATAGTTTTCTGGACTTGGTGTGAAACAATGAAGAAATTTCTAATTTGTCATTACAATGTTCTACTGAATAAGCGATGTTAAGAGATGAACATTTAGGAAGGGGAATGAGAAGTGAATGGAGAAAGAGAACAGTATAAAACAATGAGTAAAACAGCTACCAAAACAAAGTCAGTTGAGGTGTTAATCAGAGATGAATGGCTCCACGGAGTTCTCTACACTTTATTTAAAGGAAAGTCAACCTGATTAGCCATGTTTCTTTCCTGCTGTCAGATTCAGGTTTCTGCATTTAACCACTGAGCATATAGTTAGATGATAGAGTCATTACAGACTTAACTTTTACAAGGGATAGAAAGGAGAGAAAATAAGAACTTCAAGAAAATAATAAGAATAAAAATAAAAACGTGGTTTTCTGAGTTAGGAAAGAAATTTCCAATAAGGTAGTCTGCCAGGCAAAAAGGATGTGCTGAGATGGAATATCTAAAAATTTTAAGTGGTGTTTACAGTTATAGTTTTACAGATAATTAGAGCCTGTGTCCTGTTTGGAGTGAAGTGGTCACCAGTTGAGATAAATGAAAATTTTTAAAGCCAATGCAATTTCTGCCTAGGTCAAGTTGCAGGAAGGATTCAGGTATTGGGGAAGAAATTGCTAAATAAACAAACAAACAAACCAAAAAAAAAAAAAAAAAACAGAAAACCAGGATTCCAGTTTATTTGGTGGGACATGCACTGAGATGTTGATGTCATTGAGAAAGAAGGTTTGAGTTAAAAGGGAGACAAAGTTATGTGAAAGACACCATCACTGAATGACGGAAAGAAGTCAGGAGTCCAGTCGATTAGAGCAATAAGAGGAGAATATGAATGTCCTTGACTATACCATGTGTCATTAATTAAATCTGTCCCTTGTCTATGTCCCCAAGTCTTTCAAATGAGAGGTTTCAATGGTTAATCCAGAGTGGAGCTTCTGAGAAGACTGGAAGGACAAGGTCCTTCATGTTTATTCCCCAAACTGCTCCAAGTTGCTTCACTTGGATGAAGACTACTGATTGCTGAATATAGCCTACCTCATTAGGAGACCCTTGTTATGGAATTTGCTAGTAACTCTCTAGTCTTTCCCCTGAGGAAAAGAATCATACTCCTCTATTTCTTAAGGTCTCTGTGAATCCTAATTACATCTTTTCAAGTGATGTTTTTAAAATACAACTTCAATTTTTCTTACTTTGCGTATGTCATGACTTTGCTGCTAGGACTGACTGGTAATCTGATAAAAATCAGATTCTGTGAGAATTCTCAAAAGCTTAATGATTCCAAAGTAGTAATGAGAAATAAGAATTTACCCTGCCACCTGGCTCTGAAGCCTGGGTGCAAAGAAGGAAAACAATATCTTCAATTAAAGGAAAAGGTTTCAGCTAAAAGCCATAAATAGACTAGCTAAAAAGAATTAAAGATGAAAGGAAGATAGGGAAAATAAAAGCTGTCCAATTCTTAAATCATACAGAACTAAAACACAGAGCTAGTGGCTGCTCATATAATATTTTTCAATACTTGAAAAGAACTACAAGAAGCATATTCTAAGGAAAGCAGAATCCTATTCCTCAATTTCAGAGGACACTAGCTCCAAAGAATCACCTCAGTTTCAATCCTAGCAAACAAGACTGTGACCATTGAGAGTCTTGGAGGATTACAAAGCTTGGGAGACAATGTAGTAGTTCCAGTGAGTTCTGAGGCAGGACCAGTGTCTCATCCAGCTCAGAAAACCAGAGCATCAACCTAAAGAGAATTGTTCTCTAGTTTTGATGTGTAAACATGCCAACTTACTAGGATTAGTACTTGTGTAGCACTAATCACTATTTCATTACATATGAGTTACCTAGTTTAAAATAGCTTCAAATCTGGAAAGATGGATTTTGCTTCAAGATAAATTATACCCCAAGGGTTTTCTTATGTCTGGTTTTAATACTTAGATGAGATGAAGAGCTTGAGATTTGGGGTTGGGAGTGTAATGGTAAATGCAGCAAGTTAAAACTTCAAAGGCAAATCCTCTCGCTGTTGGGCCCCTAGCAAGCCTAGCAGCCATGAGCGCCACATCTTTCTGAAGTTCTCTAGCCTGCTATCTTCTACTCAAAAGATCCATGCTTCCACTCCTAAGTCCACTAGTCCTCTGACCTGCATCCAAAGTATCTGCACCCCAACTCCCTGGAAATCCAAGAGCACTCATCTCCCAATCCCCTGCTGCTTGCCCCCTGGAAAGCCAGCAATAAGGTCTGACCCCCCAACCCCGTTGCCATGCTCTGTGCTCATCTCTGGTCATACCTCTACCTGCAATTGAAGATCTGCACTCACTCTTCCAGCCAAAGCTCTGCCTCCCAGAACTTGCTTCCACCTGGACATACCAGCCCAATAAGCCTGCTACTCCAGGCCTACAAGCACATACCAGAGACAACAATGCTAGGCATTTCAAGACACAGTCAACAAAGGCTAGCACGTATAGCACATCAGACCCAGCTCCCTACTATAGCAAGCCCGAGTATCTTAACACACCTGAAGAGCAAGATTATGATTTAAATCTTATCTTAAAAGATAATAGAGCCTTTAAAGGAATAAATAAATCCTTTCTTTAAAATACAGGAAATACAAGCAAACAGGCAGAAGCTTTAAGAGAAACAAATCCATAAAGAAATAAGTAAATAATCAAAAAGAAGGAAATAAAAAACTGTTCAAACTGAAAATGGAAATAGAGCCAATAAAGAAACACAAACACAAAAATCTGGAGAAAAACCCAGGAAAGAAAACAGACTACAGACAAACATTCCAACAGAAACAAGAGATGAAAGAAATCTCAGACAAGAAGGGTAATAGAAAAAAGATACATCAAAAAATGCCATATCGGAAAGTCTACACTAAATCCAGGAATAGGACACTGTAAAAAGACACAACCTAAGATAATAAGAATAGAAGAGAGAGAAGATCTAGTTCAAAGGCCAGAAAATATTTCAAAAAATCATATATGAAAAACACTACCCTAACCTAAAGAAAAAGAGACTATAAATGTACATGAAGTTTACAGAACACCAAATAAATTGGACCAGAAAAGAAAATTCTCCTGTCACATAATAATCAAAATATTAAATGTAGAGAATACAAAAAAAAGAATATTCAAAGTTGCCAGGGGAAAAGGCCTGGCATATAAAGGCAGACCTATCAGAATTACATCTGACTTCTCAACAGAGACTCTAAAAGCCAGACGATCCTAGACAGATGTCTTACAGACCCTAAGAAACCACAGATGTCAGGCCAGAATACTATCCACAGCAAAACTTTCAAGCACCATAAATGGAGAAACCAAGATAGTCAATGACAAAATCAAATTTAAAAAATATTTTTTCTATTAATCCAGTCCTACAGAGGATATTAGAAGGAAAACTCCAACACAAGCAGGGTAACTACACTTAAGAAAACACAAAAAATTAATCATCTCACATCAAAACCAAAAGAATAGAAATATACACACACACACAGTACCATCAGAGACATCAAAATAACAGGAACTAACAATAATTGGTCATTAATATATCTCAACATCAATGGACTCAATTCACCAATAAAAAGGTACAGACTAAACAAGTAGATACATAAAGAGGATTCATGATTCTGCTGTATACAAGAAACAGACCTCAGAAACAAAGATAGACATTACTTTTGAGTAAAGAGCTGGGAAAAAAAGGTTTTCCAAGCAAATGGACCCAAGAAACAAACTGGAATAGCCATTCTAATATCTATTAAAAGAGACTCTCAACCAAAATTAATCAAAAGAAACTGGTAAGGACACTTCATACTCATCAAAAGAAAAATCCACCAAGTAGCAACTCAATTTTGAACATCTATGCCCCAAAATGCAAAGACATCTACATTCATAAAATAAACATTACTAAAGCCTAAATCACACTTCAAGCCCCACACTGTAATTGTGGGGGGACTTCAAAATCTGACTCTCATCAATGGACATGTCGTTAAAACAGAGACTAAACAGAGAAATAATGAAACTAACAGATGTTAGGAATCAAATGAACCTAACAGATATCTTCAGAACCTTTCACACAAACACACACAAAAAAATATACCTTCTTCTCAGCACCTCACAGAACCTTCTCCAAAACTGACCATATAATTGGGCACAAAACAAGCCTCAACAAAGACCAGAAGATAGAAATAAGCCCTTATCAGATCACCATCAAACTCATAAAAACATCAACATACTCATAGAAACTGAACAATTCTCTACTGAATGAACACTTGGTCAGGGAAGAAATAAAGACAGAATTTAAAGACTTTCTAGAATTCAATGACAATGAAGGCACAAAAGAAAAAGAAAAAAAGAAAGAAAAGAAAAAGAAATTGGAGAGATCTCATACTAGCAACTTAGCAACACACCTGAAAGCTCTAGAACACACCCAAGAGGAGTAGATGGCAGGAAACAAACTTAGGGCTGAAATCAATTAGAAACAAAGAGAACAGTACAAAGAATCAACAAAACCAAGAGCTGGTTCATTGAGAAAAATCAACAAGATAGACAAACCCATAGCCAAACTAACTAAAAGGAAAAGAGACAGTATCCAAATTAAGAAAATAAGAAGTAAAAGGAGAGACATACAATAGACACTGAGAAAATTTTAAAAATCATTAAATCTTACTTCAAAAGCCTGTACTCAGTAGCAAGCAGTCAGGGGCTCAGTCCATTTCACTACAGAGCCAGAAGTCAGCAGCCTGTGAAATAAATAGAGCATGCCAGAGCAAAACAGGCCTAAAAATAATGAAACACAAAAGACTTGGACATCTTTCTACATTTTGAGAAGATTGTTGTAGCAGTTGCTGCCAACAACAGGACAGCATGTGATGAGTTCCCTCACCAACAAACTGAACTCTGGGCCTCAAAACTAACAGATGGTCTCAGCCCAAAGCCAGAGCACTATGTTCAAAATATACATTGTAAGGAGCTCTATCAGATAACAGAGTTCCTGTCACTAAAACTATATGAGTGACTACTTCTGTGTGAAGATTCTCTTCCTAAAAGGAAAGAAGATCTTAAAAAGAGTACTGAAGCGTTCCCCAGTGTCAGGAGATGTGAAGGACAACCAGAAACACAATCAAATGTTTTGATTAAAGTATCTCCAAAAAATAATAGGATAAACCATTTTTGAAGGTTTTCTTTAATTGTTATTTTTTAAATAAATATACTGGAGAATTTTTTAGCCTTGTCACTCACCTCAAGGCTTTTGTCTTTATCTAGTTATATTAATTAATGTTTAGATTTAATGATTTTTTAGACAGTGTGTCATGTGGCTTCCAACTCACTACATAGCTAAGAATACCCTAAAACTTTTCTCTTGCCTCCACTTCCAATTTATTGGGTACAGACATGAACCCCCACGCCCATTTTTTCAGTACTTGCTGCATATCCACATATATAATAAATTACATGTGTATCTCTCACCTTGCACAAAACCAACTTAAAATAAGTCAAAGGGCTTAGGATACAATCTAAGTTTGAGTGTGATGAAAGGAAATACTTCAAGATGTAGAATCAAGGGAGGATTTTCCATAAAGACTAGTAGAATAGGAAATAATTCTGAGAACTGACCGATGAGACTGAATGAAATTTTACAGTTTCTGCATAGCAAAGGAAGCAATTACCAGAGTAAAGAAACTCACTACAGAATAGGAAAGAAATTTTCAGAGATAGACAGAATATATAAAAACTCAAAATTTTAAACACTACACAAAAAATGAATAATAAATCAATAAATTACCAAATAAATTGAGCAGCTATTTCAAAAAGAATGATACAAATGGGCAGTAAATATATGAAAATGTTGACTAACCTTAAATATCAGGGAAATGAAAGTCAAATTCACTGATATTTCATTCACTACAGTCAGAAGAACTAGCATAAAGATAATAAACAACATATGCTATTGAGTATGTATAGAAAAGGGAAGCTTTACACACTGTTAATATGAGTGTGAATTAATGAAATATTCAAATCCCAAGATGTCCACCCAATTTAGACAAGTTATCCCAGTTATCCTAACCTTTAGATTTCATATCTACCTATGCTACTTGAAGTCACTCGGGTCCACGTCTGCTGCCATTTCACCTTCCTCACTCTCTCTCCTATATTTCTCCCTGCCTCTCCCTCTTTGCCACCTTTAGCTCTGCCTCCCTTTTCCCTATCCGATCACAGGCCTCCCACTGCAAATAGATTGAACAGGGAAATTTCTGCCATACAGTCCAACAAAGCTGAGTGGTTCAGACAGTCTTCTGTATAAGCTGGAATCCTGAAGTAGTAGACTCTAATAGATGTGCTGGCAAGTAAGTGCAAGCAAGTGGAGAAGAATGAACCCTTCCTTTTTCCATTCTCCTCATGTAGGACTCCAACAGAATATATGGCCCAGATTAAAGCTGTGTACCACCACACCTTATCCTAATCTTTTCTTTACTTGAAACTTGCTCTGTCCCAGGCTAGCCTTGAACTTAGAAATCTGCTTGCTTTTGTGTCCTGAGATTAAAGATGTGTACCACCTTGCCTACACCTAAGTTCTTCATGACCAGTATGCCTCAAGATCCAGATCAAAACCTGTGTCTTCCAGACTCAAGATCTTGAGCACAGATGTGCACTTCATTTCTGAATTGTAGTTCTTTCCAGTTATAGTCAAGTTGACAATGGGGAATAACCATCACAATGCCAGACATCTACTTGTTCGTACTTAGTGTAGTGTTACTCATAAAAGCCATATTTGGAATCAGCTGAACTGACTACAAACAGATGAAAGAAAGTGAAAATAATAATCACACACAGAAAGAGGGGGAGGGGAGGGGGAGGGAGGGAGAGAGAGAGAATTATATCAATTAAACAGCTGTGATCATTAGTTGGTCAGAATGCTTTCAGCATCCAGCAATAAAAGCCAGAGAGGAATCACTTCAGTATATAGATACACAAAGGATTTATACTCAACAAAATCCAGGATTAGCCACTGAAAAAAATGAGAACAGAAGCAAATGTATTTAACTGAGCCAACCCAGAATCACAAAATAAATCTAAACTACTGAGTAACATATTCACCTCCATTATTTTAAAAGACCCACTGATGATATAGAAAGTTTACAAATCTGGTGAAAAGATATGTAATAAAGAGTGTTTTTGAGAAGGGGTTGGAGATGTCTCCGTTGACAAGTGAGGGTATACCCAAACAGGAGGACCTGAGTTTGAATCTCCAGGACCAATGTAAAAACATAACTGCATATACCTATAACTTCAGTATTGCTAGGAAGAGATGGGCAGATTCTAGTAACTCATCCAGCCAAGTTAATCTGATGAATATCAGGTTGCATGGCAGTAGCTGGGATTTAAAGCTCACCACTGGACTAGCATGCATGAGGTCTAAAGTTCACTACCAGCTACAAAAATTAAAAATAAGGTAGAAAACAATATAGAAAGACACCAAAAATTGCATGTTCCAGCCCATGAATGTATACACACATATACACATGTACCACATACCAAACACACACACACAAACACACACACACACACACACTGTTAGAAAGTAGGGGAAATGGGATAAAAATCACCAGAGTTAATTTATACAACAGTATGGGAAACAGAAGGGAAGATGGCTTTTAATGATAATTTAAAAGCACAATAAAAATACTAAGTAATAAGTTGTTAGAAGAAAGAAACAAAAAGAGAAACCTGTAAGTTGACTCTAGAGATTTTTTACATCTCTGTTATGGTTGTAGAAGAAAAGAACTTATTCTTGTAAATTGTCCTCTGCTGCACAATACACTAAAAAAACAAATTTGCTGTGAAATTTAAAAATTATAAAAAGGTCTTAAATATATTTGTGGAAAATATGAGTCTTTTAACATATCAGCATTCTGTATCTATGCATCAGATGAAGTTGGTTCATTGATTACATGTTTAGATACTACATTTGCTAATTTATTTTTCTTCATCAATTGCTATGAGAAATATTTTAATATATTACATTAACACTTTTTCTGTAAGTTTTGTTTACTAATTTATACTCTATACATTTTGAGACTGTTATATGCATGATTTTAAAGAGATATTCTTGACAAACTGAAATTCTGATGGTTATCTGTTTTCTGAAGTCTATGCCATTTGACACCATGTATTGTTTAATTTGTACTTGCCTGCCAACTCTTGTATATCCCTTTTTCTAAAGCCTTATTGCCTATGCTTGGTACAACCTCTGAAAATATAAACATGCAATTACTTTTAAATCTTGTTTCTTTTTATTTTTTCAGTTAGTTTTAAATAGACTTAATTTTTCACCAAACTTAAATAATTTGAAATTTAGAACTAAGGGAGAAGTATCTGAGTTACCTAAGTCTATAACATATTTGTTCCAGACTAACATTGTTAAGGGGTAGACTGTGAGCCTATAGTGCTTTTGAGCATTCAAAATGTGACTATTCCTAATTAAAATATCCTGGGACGCAAGAGTTGTCTTAGTGGTTAACAGTTTGGACTGCTCTTCGAGAGGACCTAAGCTCTCAATAAACAGGTGTTTTAGCACATGGTCTAATCACATAATGACAACAGACTTAGGAAACCTTCCTACCTAATAGTTGAAGTAAATCAAATTAAATTACTCAGATAACATTTTTACTAGTAATGAGAAGCAAAAATGTTAGACTAAATCTATTTGTGGGTTATTACTAAATTCAATTTTCTCTCAAATTAAAAAAAAAAAAAACTGAAAATCAAGATTCTTACAGGAATCTTCCCAGTTGTTCCAAAGAAAATAAGGCTGGATAAATTCATTCTGTAATCTTTAGAAATGAGAGTAAAATCCACCCCAAATCCACTGTGTAATCATCATAATCACATCACAAATTTTGAAATACCCTTCAAGTTCTACTTTTCTGAAATTCCATGGTCATAGACAAACAGTAAATAAGAGCCACCATTGAAAAAAAAAGAGAGAAACCACATTTATTTCATTATTATTTTTCATCAAAACTCCCAAAGAACACATTGCGTAAACTGCCTTTTAATGGATTTATGTCAGATTTTGAAACATTTATTAAAAGCTGTCATATGCTTTAATTGCTTTGTGGGCCCAAACTAAGGTGCATTGTAAATATATTCAAGCTTCCCTAGTTATTCAATTTCTAACACATTGGCAGAACATTTCAAATATAATTACACCAAATCCACATTTATATGACTAACATTTCTCCTGAGTTTTTCCATTTCCCCTTACTTTGAGTTATTGGTCAGTTGTCTTAAGAGACTTTCTAAATATTATAGGTTATTGCTTTTGTCCTTGGATGCCCCCCAGGTGTGACAAGTAAGTCCCTATTCTAAAAATACTATATACTTCAAACACAGGGCCTGGAAGTCTCTGGGCTAGAATTTATCTGAAAGACTTTCATGGTACCAGAAGTCACCTGACAAGCTCCCAAAGGAGAGAAGCAACAAATAGCCATACACAGCTATGACACTTATGAACCACAGAAATGACCAGCATGGCATGATAATCTTAAGGGTGTAGTAGTGGCATGCATACCTTGGCATTAACCATTAGTTCGCTAATTGAACTTAAGACCCACTGAACAAGAGGGAAATCATACCAAGTACCAGAAACATAGCCAACTATTCAGGGCTAGTGAAATCAAGGAATCTAGGGAAAAACCCACAATATACTTTTTAAAAATATAATTTAATTTTAAAAAACAACAAAACCCCAATTTTAATATGGAAGGCAGGAATGTAAGTGGTTTTTTAAATTTATTTTTGAGATTTTATTTTAATTACAACATTTCTCCCTTCCTTTTTTCCCCTCCAAACTCTCCCATATACTTCTCTCCATTCTCCTTCAAATTCATGGCCTTTATGGTATGTATGTATGTATGTATGTATGTATGTATGTATGTATGTATTTAATGCACATATATGTTCACAAAGCCATACTGGGCCTCTTGGCCTCATGATATAATAATCATCTGGGCCCAACAAATTGGGCAGCCTTACTCTCCAATTTGCCTCTGAAACATGTTTGGACTAGTTTTAAATCTAGCCCCTCTGTACATGAGCTTTTCTTAGCAGATGCTCCATAGTCTTGGAATATTAAAAATCCTAAGATCTCCATGGCAACTTACGTTTCACTTTTCTACTTTATCACTGACTTTTCAAATCCTCTTTGTCAGGAACCTGATATCTACAAATTGCCTTGCCTCCATAACTTTCTCAAATCTTGGTGCTAGCCTCCATGGCCTCTTACCCTTACATCTTTCATATCTGAAAATCCAATATCATGTGGATGACACTACCAAGTTCTGCTATAGCTGAAGATATATCCAGGCTTCTTTGAATCACAGTTGCAACAAATTCATCATAATAACACCAAAGATAAGCAGGATACTCATCATCAATTTAAAAGAAAACTGGAAGAACTCTAACTTGCATCTGACACCAATCTTAGATAAGTGAAACACTGAATCCATGGACTAGCAGGATGACTCAGCAGCTAAAGGTGCCCTAACCTGAGTTCCCATCCCTGGAACACACAAAACTGAATGGAGAGAACCAACTTTACACAGTTGTTCTCTGGCCACCACATACATGCATATGCACCCCCTATACATATAATAATGATGATGTTCATCATGATAATTTTTAAAAGGCTGAATACTGTATACTTGACAGTTTCTACTATAGCAAAAATGTTTATGTAGGGAAAGAAACAGTTTCTTTCTCAATAGAAAAATGCAAATGAAGATTACACTACTTGTGCTATTTCTAACAGCACAGGCAGCTAACATCTGCTGCCAGTATCTGGATGACTTTTGATCTTATATTAAGCTGAAAGGGTTTTGGTGGACATGCTTGGTGGTGAGTTTGGATCTTCAAAGCAGGAATAGACAAAATGGCTGTCTGGCACCAATAAACTCTACTACAACTTGAAGATAAATGGTTTTTTGTAGGTTTTTGTTTGTTTGTTTGTTTGTTTTGTTATTTTGATTTTGTTTGTTTTTTAAGGACAGTGGGTAAGACAAGGTCTCATGTAATATGAACTTGCCTCAAATACACTATGTAGCTAAAAATAACCTGAACTTGTCCTCCTGACTCTTCTTCCAAATTTCTTGGACTACATGTACATTCCACCTATGTTCAGGCTGAGAATTATATGCTACTATTGTAATATGTGAGTAATAAAAAGAATAAAAAGAGATGTTTCACAATGAAAGAGAATATTTAATGAACATCTCTCAGGTACCAGTAGTTCAAGGTGCTTTGTAAATAATAATCAACCATTCAAACAAATGTTTCTTATGGAACTTATTTATCCCTCTAAATAATGTATGTCTTTCATTGCTTCATAAGTTATGTTTAAATGATTGTTAATTTGCAAACTGTCTTGATTACATATGCAATATTAATGTACTGATTAAGTGATATAATTAATTTTGACAAGCCAAAAAAAAGGAATACAATGAAGTAAACTTGCTAACAAAATGAATTCAAAATGATAGCTTGCTTTTAAATTAAACAAATATAAGACATTTGGAGGAAAACTTGACATTTAGCCATGTCCTGGGTACACTGTTACAGTAATGAAACATGAGTTCTCATTAGGAATAACACTAACTCCATATTACAAACACTTTTTCATCTCATCAGTACCCTAAAAGTTAGCATCTTTGAGCATCACACTAACCATAACTATAACCATAACTTAAAGTAGAATGAGTCTAGCTATACTTTGTAAAAAGATCAGTGCTTATACATATAGTGCATTTAAAAGGGGTAGAAACCAAAGGGCTTCTGCAAAAATTCTCCTATGGTGTCCCATAAACTCTGAAACTCACCATTCAACTCATTATTGGGACACACATCTACAAATTTACACACTCACATTCATTTATCATACATTTACACATATACACACAGACAAACATTCAAAATACCCAGGGTTGTTAAAATCCTCATAAACATCATATGAATCTACTTGTTCCTAATATTTTCAGGTAGGAATTAAATTTCGAACAAGAATATCTATCAGTTCGGTGAGCCAAGGAACAACAAGAAATTAGATTCCAATAAATATGCAAAATGTAATTGGGGAATCTGCTAGATTATAAATTGGCAGATGTAGTTTCTCCTCAAACATCTATGACTTCATAATCTCCAGAGATTTGGCTAGGTTTCTAGTATCAGACTTTATATCTCTCCTTTAAAAAGGTCTTAAGTTCAATTAGAGAGCTGTTGGTTACCAACAAGGTATGAGTGCTACTACTGGACCATTAGAGTTACTGTGCCATGCTGGTTGTTGTTGCAGGTGAGAGACATCATAGATGAGTAGGAAGATCCATTGTTTCTCACTTTCTGAAGTTTGCAAGGTACTTTTTTATACTATGAAAGCCAATCATCAGATAAGAGGCTTTCAGGTCAAATCCAGCTCACATTTTGTCTTGAGAAAATTCAAAAGTAGGCAACTCAAAGACAGCCATACAGGGTTTGCTGTTCAAAGGGCAGGATGTCTGCACTGAGAAGACAAGAGAAAGATGGCAGAATATGGGGAACAGTACTGGAGGATGGGATATAGTAACCAACTACCAAACTGAATAGTTAGGTAAGAAAAGGCTGCCTGGGCCTTCCTACCTCACAGGGATATACGGCTGCATCATTTTGCCTGCAGACTAACCTGAATATACCCATGCCTATAGCTGATATTGCTATATTTTAGAACATAGAAGTGGAAATATATTAAAAACTGTACCTGGGCAGATGGCTTTTATATCTTGTCTCTTGGGTATGCCTCTTTTACTCACTGGGTCAGCAATCTGACTCAGCCTGAGAAAAAAATATGGCCATCTGAAGTGAACACCAGATTGAGAGTAATTGCTCCCCTGGGTCCTGGAAGATCTTAAGAGAGGATAGGAGTCTACATTTGCCTAAATAGGGAAAACAAGAACAACAGATTAAATTAAACACTAGAATTTCCCATTGAAAGTACCATGATGAGCACCAATAATTTAAATCAATTTCAAACAGAGAAAAATGGCAAGTACTTGTCCCCTGAGTCATTTAAGAATGGGTTCTCGGTGGTATAACACCATCATAGACATCAAGCTGTCTTTTCAATAAATACGTGTGTTGCATCCATATTTATAGTTGCATTACAAAAGGCAGAAAATTAATATAGACACATCCCAAAGTTTTAAATCCCATAAAACTAAAGACAAGTTTGACTTTGAGTATTCTTATAGAGACCAGTTCAGATCCGCAATTTTTAAGTAGATGTTATGATTCTTTCTTTGGAGCTTCCTGGCTCTTGGCCATCCCAACCTTGAAACTTTTCAGACCTTCAGGTTCCACATAGTTTCCCTTTTATTTCCAACCCCCACCTAGGTGTGACTCCCCAGCCTCACTTCCCAGCTTACTCCCTTCATTTAAGACCTATTTGCCATATTCAGGATCTTGCCATCACCTGCCTTATGATGCCACTTGTTCTGGCTAGTTCGATCTACCTCAACAAACTTAAGTCATCTGAGAGGAGGGAACCTCAACTTAAGAAAAAAAAAATGCCTCTGTAACATTGGACTGTAGGCAATCCAACAGTGCATTTTCTTAACTAGTGATTGATGTGGAAGATTCCTGGGCTGGTGATTCTGGATTTTATAAGAAAGCAAACTGAGCAAGCCATGAGTTACAAGTCGATATATAAACAACCTTTCATGGCTTCTGCATCAGCTCCTGCTTCAAGTTCCCAGCTGGTTTGAATTCCCACCTTGGCTTCCCACAATGGATTATGAGTCAGGATATTTAGACCAAATAGCTTTTTTTCCTCCTCAAATTCCTTTCAGTCATGATGTTTCATCACAGCAATAATTTCTAAGCTACCACTCTTCATGCTTCCCTGTAGCTACCCTGTTGAGAACTGCTCTTCTAAGAAATGGCACATTGCTCTGCTCAACTAAAAAATTATGTCCAAGTTACCTTTAATTGTCCATTTAAAACAGCCTACAGTCATCTGAGAAGGTAATATCAATTGAGGGATTTCCTAGATCACATTGGCCTGTAGCCATATCTGTGGGAGGTTGTCTTGATTCTTAATTGATGTAGGAGGACTGTGAATGGCACCATTGCCTGGGCAGAAAGTCCTCATATATAAAAGAAAGAAAGCTAAACATGAGCCTGAATGAGCCAGCAAGCTCCCCCATGGTTTGTTTTTCAACTCCCTACTCAAGTTCATGCTCTGACTTCCCTTGATGATGAACTGTGTGACCTGTAAGCTGAAAGAAAGACTTTATTCCTCTAAGATGCTCTGTGTCAAAACAGTCTAGGACACTATCACTCAGAAAGAGATGAGAGTGTCTGGATATTAGTTATATAATCCCTGCTAAGTCCTTCTATCTAATTCTTTAAAGAATGCTTTAGATACTATTGGAGCCATGTAAATATTTATAAAGTATCTTATTTCCTTCAACAAATTCTATTTTTCATTTTGACTGGAATTATATTAGCCTTTGCCCTCTTATAACAAACCCTTAATAATTTTTGAATCCTGATAGTTCAGATCTTTTGTTATATTTATGCCAATAGACCATATGTTTGTGTTACCTAAAACTGATATTTTTTTGATTCTAGATTTTGCTTTTCTTTAACTTTTTATTTTAAAGTAACAGTCTCTTCTGCAGTTATATAAATTAAGTCAAAAAAAAAAAAAAAAAGCAATGAACATGCTTCACTCAGTTTACCCAAATGTAACATTCTGAATAAATTATACTGTGATATCACAGCCAGAGAATTGATTGTAACAGAACCCAACAATTTTACTCAGATTTTTCCAGATTTATATGCAAATGAGTACATGTGCATTTGCACATTTAGATTTAGATAATTATACCACATCTATAGATCCAGATTACACCATCACTACACTCAAGGCACACAAAATCTCCATTACCACAATAATCTTTCATACCACCCATTAGCAACCCTTCGTTCTCCCTTGTTCTTAAGCCCTGGCAGCCTCAGTTCTCCAGATTTATAACGTTGCCATGACAAAACAATTATCTGAATGGAATCTTTAACCATTAGGGACTGGCTTTCTGACCAATGTATTTCCCTAAGAACCACACATACTGTATTTATCACTCATTTCTTCCTTTTTATTGTTGAAGACTGTTATATTGTATGGAAGTTTATCCATTCACTGAAGAGCATCTTAATCATTAAAGTTAGGAGCTATTATGAATAAAGCTGTTACAAACACTTGTGCTATGTAGCAAATGAGCAGTTTGATCTTCATGCAGGTCCTCCAACAACCGGAGCAGGGGCTGTCCTTGAGCCTGTTACTTAGCTACCTGTGGATCCCATGACCCGAAATGGATCACCTTGTCTGGCCTCAGTGGGAGAGGAATGCCTAGTCCTGCAATAACTTGATGTGTGGGAAGGTGAGGGAAAGATTAGTGGGGTGTGATACTTTAGAGAAGGGCTTTCTCTTCTCTAAAGAGAATGAGGAAGGACTTGCATGAGGGGGTACTGGGAGGAGAGGAAGGGCTGATATTAGGTTGTAAAGTGAGTAAGTAAATAAATTTTAAAATAAATAAATAAATAAATACTTTTGTGCATATATAGAAATTTCTATTCCTTTTGGGATTAGTGCCCTGGAGTGTAATTGTCAGGATGTATTGTAAGTCTTAGTCTTAATGTATTGCTTGCTTAATCTCCTAAAGAGCAGATAAAATATTTTCTAGAACATATGTGTACCATTAACACTACATCTGGAGATCATCCTCAGTCATTTTTTACAATCTCATGTTTTAGTTTTGTCCATTTTAATAAACCCTTATTAGCTTTAAATTTTTAAACTTTATTATATGTTTTTAATTGATATTTTTTCTAAGTCTAATGAAGTTATTATGAGCTCACATTTGATGTTAATCTGCAAAAACCCATAGTTGAGGTAAAATCCTAACGTTCCTCAGAATGCATTTAGTGTTTTTTTGCTTCTTTAGTGCTCAGATGCATGACTGTGGCTTTTATGGCTCCCTCTCAGAGTCCCCAGTTTAATTTATGACCCTAATTCTGCTCCCCAGTGACCTTTGTTCAACAAGTTTGCCTCCTGATTAAGAAATGGTGTTGATCAGTAACCAGAAATGGGTATAATATGAATGTTTAAATCCAGAATGGCATAACTATGGCATATTATGTACAAAAGAAGTAGTCCAGCTGATTCCCCCCACCAAATCCACACTGAGATCCATAGAGGAAAAGATATTTTTTAAAAGTCACTTGATAATGTCAGCAAATGCAAAAGGCAACCCACCATGTCTTTCAAATTGTACCACAATAGACATCTCAATAGAAAGACCCCTTCTTCCCAATCTTACGAGTAATATTCCACTAACAAGTTCTAGTTTTGCTGAAGTCCCAGCTAATGTTAACATACATGACAGTGTATGCCTGTCTGATTAATGACACCCAGAGATGATACACTAACCCAAAGAGACTAATGCAGTGTTTTGGCATAGAATATTAGCCAAACTCTTCTATTTTCACATATAATTTCAATATTAATACCACTATCATACCTAAAATTAATGCAATTGATTCATATTCCATGTTACAGCTGTTTTTCTATTTCTACCTAGTCCTTCATGGTTTACTTACTTATTCCTCATTTGAGTATTTGCAATCTCTTGTCTTGATAATCTGTTATAAGTCTTTCCATAATAATATATTTTCTAGAAATCTCATAGATGTTTAACATTTGACTCTTGACTGTACCATTAGGTCTTCCTGCAAATAACTTGCTCTGAGTTTGACCAGAGAAATAAAGAAAAGTTTATTCTGAGTGTTTTCAGAAATTTGGGCACATATTTGGATTGATAAAGATAAACTTATTCAGTGTAAGACAGACTTAAAAATCAAAAGCAAGATTAATCACTGGTCACTCTAAAATGAAATGTAATTCAGATTACTTTCTGTGGGTTTTGAAAGGAAAAAATCTCAGAATTTTCTCAATTTTCTTAGATTCTACCACCTAGTTCTCTTTAATCATATGAAGCTCTTGAATATCTGAATCAGAGTTAGGTCAATGGACACATTTTTATATTCAACATTTCTGTAATGAAATGAAATTTTTAAAAGACACCCAATAAGTCATTTGTTACTTAAAAGTGAGCTAGAAAAAAACATGATAAAAAAAAATGATAGGGAGGTAAGACAAATTATAAAATGCCAAATATATTCACTGCAATTCATTCATAAAAGAAAAGTTAACTGATTTCAATCTTTGAAGCATACTTTCAATATAACCTTTTTATCATATAATCAAGGAGTAGAAAAACCTCAAGTTCAATGTCTGGAAACATATATCAGTTTAACTTAATGCATTTCAATGTCATCTTGTCAACTCTCATTTACCCAGGACATGGTTCCTGTCTCCCCTGCCCTGCCGTCTAACCCTGATCAGATCCATAATTTAGTTCCTGCCAAACTTCTGGCCCCATGTGTAAGCAAATATGGACTTCAGTTCTTGGTTCAATATTTCTTTTCTATATGATTTGCAATAATTTAACTCCTGAGCCTTATTGTGCCACTATTAAAATTAAATCATAATACATAACTCTGAAGTATGCAGAGAACTCATTTCTGTTGTTCTTAACTGTACTGTCCTAAGGACCTTTTAAAAATCCAAACCCAGATTAAGTCAGCATCTCTGGGACAAACCCCAGTTTTTCCTGGATTTCCCTCTCTCTCCACAAAATGATTCCAATGTGCTGCTAAGTGTGTCAGTTTCACTAGTATAGAGTATGTACATACTGAGTGTCCTGTTTCCGTCAGTCTTACAAACATTTTGTCACTTGTGACTACATCATTGGCATCTGTCTTAGTGATTGTTCTACTGCTATTAAAATACCCATGACCACAACTCCTATAAAAGACAGAATTTTTTTTGTCCTTGTTTATAGTTTTAGAGAGTTAGTCCATTGTCATCATGGTGGGGATCATGATGGTTAGGGTCAGGGTCAGGGTCAGGGTCAGGGTCAGGGTCAGGGTCAGGGTCAGGGTCAGGGTCAGGTCAGGGTTAGGGGGGGTTAGGGTTAGGGTCGGGGTTAGGGTTAGGGTCAGGGTCAGGGTCAGGGTCAGGGTCAGGGTCAGGGTCAGGGTCAGGTCAGGGTCAGGGTCAGGGTCAGGGTCAGGTCAGGTCAGGGTCAGGGTCAGGGTCAGGGTCAGGGTCAGGGTCAGGGTCAGGGTCAGGGTCAGGGTCAGGGTCAGGTCAGGGTCAGGGTCAGGGTCAGGTCAGGGTCAGGGTCAGGGTCAGGGTCAGGGTCAGGGTCAGGGTTAGGGTAGGGTCAGGGTCAGGGTTCAGGTGTCAGGGTCAGGGTCAGGGTCATCAGGGTCAGGGTCAGGGTCAGGGTCAGGGTCAGGGTCAGGGTCAGGGTCAGGGTCAGGGTCAGGGTCAGGGTCAGGGTCAGGGTCAGGGTCAGGGTCAGGGTCAGGGTCCAGGGTCAGGGTCAGGGTCAGGTCAGGGTCAGGGTCAGGGTCAGGGTCAGGGTCAGGGTCAGGGTCAGGGTCAGGGTCAGGTCAGGGTCAGGGTCAGGGTCAGGGTCAGGGTCA